>VMKM01002543.1:0-67081 GCA_008360985.2 Macquaria ambigua
TGATTTGTATTACTCTCAAGCACATTTACCAACACACTTATTGTGTAAATCCCACATGCCAAATATTGCACCCAACCATCATAACCTTTCATTAATGTTTTTATAATCTAGCACTGGAATAATACTGCAAAAACTGATAACAGGTGAATCTTCAGAATCATTACAGGGGCAACTTCTCAGCAGTCATTTCTCAAACACATTTACACCACAGAAGGCGAAACTGAGTTTTACATAGGTACCTCAGTGACTCCCAGAGGGACAGGAGGAGACAGAAGGAGAAGACAGAGGGAGGACAGTATTTTACTGTTAGGGCAAAAATCACATAAATACAATGCTGTAACCAGATAGAAACACGTGTTTGGATGGCCAGTGAGGTGTTGAGGGAGATATATATTTTCATTTCTAAATGGTTCCTACTGGACATGAATTTGTTATGTCATGATTGTTGTATCATTGTGTTGAGACATTTGTTTTTACTGTACTTTCATTTTTGTATTTTCTGTTTTACATTACTGTCACAAATAAAGTACTCACTGTGAATAGTGAATATACCAGAAACCTGTGAACAGACTATTGAAACTGGTGTTCCTTAGACATGTGACCGTGTTGACTTTAGCAGTGATAAAGGGACATGTTATTTTGGTGTCAGTGATGAACTTGTTGATGAAGTTATTGACTTTTGACAGACAAGTTAAATGTTTTGAGTGAGCACAAATGAAATGTTCTGTAGCTCAGTATAAAATGGTGTGGTGATTGCTCTTAATGTTTTGAGAACTGTAAGTGTTTCAGAAAATGGGCTTAAGTAATTAAGAAAAACTGTAATTGATCTGTTTGTTGACTGCTGATGATGAATTCAGGAAACAATTCAAATACCAGTAAATCATCAGCATCATTTCAATTCAGTTTTATTTATATAGCGCCATATCATAACAAAGTTATCTCAGGGCACTTTTTCGAGTAGAGCAGGTCTAGACCGACTCTTTATATTTACAGAGACCCAACAATTCCCACCATGAGCAAGCACTAGGCGACAGTGGCAAGGAAAAACTCCCTTTTAACAGGTAGAAACCTCGAGCAGAACCAGGCTCTGGGTGGGCAGTCATCTGCCTCAACCGGTTGGGTTGAAGGGGAAGGGGGGGAACGGGAGAGAGAGAGCAGGAGGAAAGAGAACATACAGCAGCACAATACAGTTCTACATAGGGATGTAAAGTAATAGTTGTGGTAATGGTATTGATGATAACACCAACAGAAATAATACTAAGAGCAATATTATAATAGTAATACTAATAGTTAGCGCAATAACAGTAATAGCAGCAGCGGGTGTAGAGCAGGAGCACGGGGGCAGCAGGTGGCCTGCAACCATAGATCCAGACTCTACAGCTCCGGAGGCAGAAACACCTGCAGAAAGCAACAGAAGGAGAGAGAAAGAGGAGAGAAAGCACACAACTATGGGAAGAAGTTGAATTAGTAACAAGCATTGATGGGATATGAGGGCGTACAGATGGAGAGGAGGAGAGAGGAGCTCAGTGCATCATAGGAAGTCCCCCGGCAGTCTAGGCCTATAGCAGCATAACTAAGGGGTGGCTCAGGGGTCACCTGAGTCAGCCCTACTATAAGCTTTATCAAAGAGGAAAGTCCTACTCTTAAATGTGAGGAGGGTGTCTACCTCCCGTACACAAACTGGGATCTGGTTCCACAGGAGAGGAGCTTGATAGCTGAAGGCTCTGGCTCCCATTCTACTTTTAGAGACTCTAGGAACCACAAGGAACCCTGCATTCTGGGAGCGCAGTGCTCTAGTGGGGTAATAGGGTACTATGAGCTCTTTAAGATATGATGGTGCCTGACCATTTGGGGCTTTGAAGGTGAGGAGAAGGATTTTAAATTCTATTCTGGATTTTACAGGGAGCCAGTGTAGAGAAGCTAATATTGGAGAAATATGATCTCTTTTTCTGGTTCTTGTCAGTAAACGTGCTGGGGAGTCTTAAGGGACTTATTGGGGCAGCCTGATAATAGAGAGTTGCAATAATCCAGCCTAGATGTAACAAATGCATGGACTAGTTTTTCTGCATCTTTTTGTGACAGGATGTGCCTGATTTTTGCAATGTTACGTAAGTGAAAAAAGGCAGTTCTTGAAGTTTGTTTTATGTGGGAGTTAAAGAACATATCCTGATCAAAGATAACTCCAAGATTCCTTACGGTGTCGCTGGAGGCCAGGGCAATGCCATCTAGAGAAACTATATCTTTAGATAATGTGTTTCGAAGGTGTTCGGGGCCAAGTACAATAACTTCGGTTTTGTCTGAGTTTAACATCAGAAGATTGCAGGTCATCCAGGTTTTTATGTCCTTCAGGCATGCTTGAAGTTTAGCTAATTGATTGGTTTCATCTGGCTTGATCAATAAATATAATTGGGTATTATCTGCATAACAATGAAAATTTATGGAGTGCTTAAAGGAAGCATATATAAGGTAAATAGAATTGGTCCAAGCACAGAACCTTGTGGAACTCCGTGACTAATTTTGGCGTGCAAAGAGGATTCATCATTAACATGTACAAACTGATATCGATCTGATAAATAGGATTTAAACCAGCTTAGTGCGGTGCCTTTAATGCCAATTAAACGTTCTAGTCTCTGTAATAGAATGTGATGGTCAATGGTATCGAATGCGGCACTAAGATCTAACAAGACAAGTACAGAGACAGAGAGTCCTTTGTCTGATGCAATCAGAAGGTCATTTGTAACTTTCACCAGTGCTGTCTCTGTGCTATGATGCACTCTAAATCCTGACTGAAAATCCTCAAATAGCTTATTGTTGTGTAGAAAGTCACACAACTGATTGGCAACTGCTTTCTCACGGATCTTAGAGAGAAAAGGAGGGTTAGATATAGGTCTATAATTTGACAAAACCCCTGGATCAAGAGTGGGCTTTTTAAGAAGAAGTTTAATTACAGCTACTTTAAAGGACTGTGGCACATAGCCTTTTAATAAGGACAGATCGACCATATCTAGTAAAGAAGTGCTAACTAAGGGTAAAATTTCTTTAAGCAGCCTAGTTGGGACGGGGTCTAAGAGACACGTTGATGGCTTAGATGAGGAAATCATGGAAGTTAGTTGACTAAGGTTGATGGGAGAAAAGCAGTCTAAATGTACATCAGGTTTTAAAGTTGTTTCTAAGGTTCCTGTGTTTGAAGATAAGTCAGTACCAACTGAGGGCAGGAGGTGCTGAATTTTGTCTCTAATAGTTAGAATTTTATCATTAAAGAAGCTCATAAAGTCATTACTGCTAAGGTCTATAGGAATACATGGCTCAACAGAGCTGTGACTCTCTGTCAGCCTGGCTACAGTGCTGAACAGAAACCTGGGGTTGTTTTCATCTATTAATGATGAGTAGTAGGCTGCTCTGGCATTATGGAGGGCCTTCCTATAAATTTTAAGACTATCTTGCCAGGCTAAACGTGATTCATACATTTCACTCTGTGTGGTGTCTGTGATTTTCCTGGTAACTCTGTGAGCTGGGGCGGTGCGCCATTTCCTAGAGTGTGAAAGTCCATTCTTGATCTTGGAAACAGTAGTTTTACTAAATACTTTTAACTCAAGGTCCTCTAATTAGCTTTTTCTAGAGCTGGAAAAAGCAAGTATACAGACCCTGAGTTAGGATTATTTTGTCAAACAACTTGAATAGCGCTCACCATTTGCCCTCCACCCTCTCACAATGATTCTATGGGTGCCCTGCCCCATAGTTATAGAACTACTAGTGTACATTATGATGAAAGAATGCACCAAGTAAGCATATGCTTCTCATAAAACCATTGGAGAAACATTTGCATACTAGTATTCAGGTTATGATCAAGTATCCCAGTTGTGTTTGTAAACCTCATATCCTGGTTTCAGAAACCTGGATAAGCTCTTCTCACAGTTTTGAGAAGCCATCAGGCGTACTCTGATAGAAACTGAGGTATTGCGGATTGTAAGCACCTTATCCAGGTTTCTGATCATTGTCTGCCATGTGCATGTGCATGTGCATGTGCGTCTTCAACCCAAGTTATGTAGTAGATGATATGATGATAACTGATGTAATGATGATCTGCTTGGTGAGATGAAATGTAAGGTCTGACACTGGTAATGTGATAGTAAGTTGTATTGTCGCTTTTGTCTTCCATTACTGATCAGATGGAAGCTAAATTGAGCAGAGAGGTAAATACAGCTATGTTAAGGCAGCCAGAAAAAAAACGTCTGAGATTTTTCCCCCCAAACTGCTCTATTATGAATTTTGTTGGAATTCATTTCAAAAAAGTTTTTACAGAGTTTCAATACATTATTGTTATACAGTAGATTATAGAGTGTTCTTCACTTTGCCAGGAATTCAATCCTGGTGGAGAAGTGTATGAATTTATTTATGTATTTATATTTTATTGACAGCCTAAAAAGTTTGGAATTCAAAGGTAATTGATCTAAAATATATTGGTATCTGCCTTTGACGTATGTAGAACTGTACTTCAAACCCAGAAAGATTACGACAAAGATTAAATATTAAGACATGTCCTCTGTGCCCTCAAAGTTAGCTAAAGCCCTGATACTAATGTGCATGTATAAATGTGTGTGAATCTGTAACTCATTTCCAATCTTATTCATTCTCAGATACAGTTAGACAACCTGCTTTCCTTTTCTGAACAGCAAACAAAGTGTATGGAACAAGCTAGAAAAGGGACACAATGCAGGCTTATGCAAAGGTTCTGTATTTAGCCAGCTTGAAAAGTACAAGTTAGAGAGGAATAAATCATTCTACATTTCCTTTGTTTTCCAGATGATGCCTCAAACATTTTCAAATCAGGACAGGGCAATGACAGTAGGTTTCAGCTGGAGCCAGTGTAGCTCTCCATCCAATCATTGCTTTCAGTTTAATCCATGAGAATTTAAGTATAAGGTACTGTACATTATAACATAGAGTCAGTCAAAATATATATAAAGAATGTCATCTGGACGCAGTCATTGTTGGTAGTATGTAGGCTTCAGAAATGTTACATCCAGGAATCCAGTCCACTTCCAGAAACAATAATCTGTATATTATAATATTCTCCAGGGCTTTGTCAGTGGTGATCATTTTAATGATTATTGCACTGGAAATGTTTACAATCTTCACCAGCACCTACTCCACTGAATCATCTGCAGCCCCTAAACTCACAAACTAATGCAGAGGACACTGGTTTAGAAGCAGTGCACTAGTGACAAACTGTGTGGTTTGCTCTGGGCTGGAATTGAAATTAGTATATTGAGTAGTCTAGCTCGACTTTAACTATTGACCTATGATCTTCTAATTTATGTTTCACAGTTCTGTTCTTTATGTGTATACTGTTCCTGGCAGCTTGTTTTCATCGAGGGATTAAAGGAATAGCAATAGCAACACAGCAACAATTTGGGAAAATGTTGATGTTTATTTGCTTTCTTTCCTAGAGTGAGACGAACAACAGTTTATGCATGACCCCAGCACTTCTGTGTAGTGTCTGTGGGACAGTGAAGACAGTGAGGACATTCATGGTTCCTGTATCCTACTGACTGTGATCCTTTGACTTTTCCTCTTGTGCCACCAGTAGGTTGACATTTTTGTTTGTAATTTAAATATCTCGCCAACTATTGGATGGATTGTTGTGAAATTTGATACAGACATTAAATGTCCTTAGCGGATGAATTGTAATAAATTTGACCCTGTGACCTTTGATATAGTGTTATTTTATTATTTTTTTAATGACCAAATACCTGCAAAACTATGACATTCCCATCAGCCTCAGCTGTACTTTGTGTTTAATTTGCAGATGTTAGCATGCCAACACTCTAAACTAAGATGGTGAACATGATAAACATTATACCTGCTAAACATCAGTATGCTAGCATTGTCATTGTGAACATGTCATACCCCTTTGAGATATTGGAGGCATGTATGATGTGGTTCTCAACATGTGTTCAACCCACATAGGATGCATTCATATGAGACAACTATCACTTCTCACTGTTGTACACAGCAGTGTGGTTCCATACACTTCACTGATAAACCACAGAATTAAAAGTTAGCTGGACACAGCTCACATCCAAACCTGTTCAGAGCTGACCCATTCAGATCTGCGTCACTATGTCGCACTGAATGGGGTATTTACATGTTGATGTTAGCATTTAGTTAAAAGCACAGCTGTGCCAAAGTAAAGCCTCACAGGGTTGAACTACTTTGGATGTCCTGACTTTAGCTCTGTACTTAATGCACAGACATTTTTGAGATTAATATCGTCTCCTCTCTTGGAAAGAAACTGAATCAGCATATTTCCCAAATGTTGAACACCAGCCACTGACAGTTTCCCACTTATAGACTTGTAGCACAGGTTTTATTTACACTGCGTTAGCAAAAATGTCTGTCCTCAAGGTAAAAATTAAGTCAAATAAAATAGAATCATGTAAAATGTCTTTCCCTCCTTCCTGGTCCTTGCTTTCTCACAATAAACAGCTTTGTGGACTGAAAAACAGAGATAAAGACAAAGAAGGTGCTAGTTTCAAAATAAAATTGTAGAGCTGAAAATTGTAGAACTGCAACAATTAGTTGATTAATCAATTAGTCGATCGACAGAAAATTAACTGACATCTATTGATATCTATTTTGATAATCAATTAATCATTTCAGTCATTATATAAGCAGAAATGCCAAAACATTTGCTGTTTCCAGCTTCTCAAATGTGATTATGATGCTTTTCTTTGTCATAGTAAAGAGATGTCTTTGTGCTTTGGTCTGTTGGTCAGACAAAACAAGACATTTGAAGATGTCACCTTGTACTCTAGGAAATGTTTAATCATTTTCTGTCATTTTATAGACAAAACGATTAATCAAGAAAATAATCAGCAGATTAATCGATAACAATCGAAAAAGAGTTTAGTTGCAGCCCTAGAAAACCGTGTTAAAAAAAAAAAAGTGTTCAATTAAACATTTCATCCAGGCTCTAGTATTGAGAGACAGTTTTCTTAAGAACTATTTAAACTTAATTTCATAATTTTTCATAAACAAATGAAACATATATTTACCTATAACTTTACCGATATACCAAGGCTATACTCCTGTTCTTCTGTGCATGAAGTTTGCTCTTTTGCATGTTTGAAGATGAAGCTTATTTCTTTGGTTTATACTCATTATCCATTAAATGGAAAGTTTGTTTAATCTTTTTAAGTCTTTCATAAGACAAAAATGATCACCTAAGTAGGCTACTATATTTTGGTACATAATGAGAATATTTTGGTGTAGGGTTTTTCTATCTTTATAGTTAACTATTTTTTATAAAAACATGACTATATCATTCATTATGTATCTGTTTCGAAAGAGCATTACGTTTTTATACTGAAACTTAATATTTTTGTCTGACAACAGTGTCTCTTGGAAGAGGTTTGTAATGTAACTGGAAATATTTGAGATTTATTGAGAAGTCCAGACGTCCTAAAAAGTCCACTGGACTTGGTTCAGCCCTGGAGGTTACAGGAAGTTGTAGCTGCCATGTTTAGCTGCTTTGTTGTAGATTCCTTGTAGGTTTCCTGCAGATTTTAGCCTGTGTTGCCAAGTGTTGCAATGGAACCGAGCTGGAGTACGTTTTTATTCCAAGTAAGTGGCACAGTACAACAGTAGCCTGAGAGAGTGCATAAACGCTTTCGAAATGGCGTAAATGTTGTTAGCCAAATATTTGTATATCACTTTCTGAAATGAATTGGTGTTAGCCAAGCAAAACAAAGGTGTTAGCGTTAGCCTGCTAGCTTGCTCCGCTGTGTGGGTTGCTGTAGTAAACTGCTAACCAGCTTTATCGAACCCGAGACCTCCGGCTGTGTGGTCTACGGAGATTCTCCAAGGCCGCCTCCTTTGTGCTGGTTAAAATATCTGAACTCTGTATCATGTCATAGTGTTGTGTTTGCCTCAGTTCGCACAGAAACACCGTGAAGCTAATTTCTGGTACCACTGCTGTTGATGCGCGCGCGCTAGCGACTTAGCTAGCAGGTCGAGCTATTGCTATTGCATGTAGGTATACTAAGCTAATTGGCTAACGGGTTAGCTAACCAGGGTACTTTTCTCGTTAGCACCACAGCAATCCTCGCCACAATACAGATACCGATAATTGGTAGGCAGTGATTTATTGTGAAGTCCAAACTTAGCATTATGTTGATGAAGCAAGGCAACTGAAGGGTTTCACTAACTTAACGTTACACCAGACAGACACCCGTCCGTTAACGAGAAGTTAGCTAACGCTAACACTGTAAATTGAGAGCTACCTAGCACGCGGACAGCGGCGATTAAACCACACTTAAGACCAAACCAACCAAAAATCTGGAGCCACGGCTCACAAACCAAAATGTAAATTAGGTAAACATTCAGTCACCATTGACCCAACACTTAAAACTTCTTTACGCCAGCCACCATGTAAACTTGAAAGTGTACTGTGTCCTTTTGTTTTAAAAACATATTACAGCATGTGCAACTTGTAAGAAGTTTTCCAAATCGTGGGAAGTCACTCATTACTTTTACATACAAGCTGTATGCCAAGTACGTTAAATTAAATGTTACATTTATGGCCCTGCATCACGATGGGTGTGCGAGTAATGAGGTGTAAAGTAGTCTAGGAGCTGAGACTTTATAAAAGTAAAGGGGTTAATCTATACGCAAAGTGTATTAATTCAAATAATCCATTACTTGGTCAGTAAATCAGTCTTTAATTGCCATTTGTGTTAATGGAGTTTTGCTTTAAGTATTGGATCCTGACATACAGTAGCTGCTTGTGTGACTGCAGTTAGTGCAAACTGTGTTTCTGCTTATTGACAATAGAGTATAACTTATTACATCTATTGCACATCGGAGGCTTTTGGGCAATCCAAGAGTATCTGTTCTATCACCAACTGACTGGGAAGTTTTACTACAATTTTTTATTTTTTGGCAAGCGCTGACAAAATTCAACACAATTTTGCTACTACAGAGGATAATATTATGATTACGGTATGTAGCAATGAGTTGCAGTTTCCTGGAAGGCATAAACATCTTAATAGAATAGTTTCTCCTGCTCCCTGAAAGTTATCTTTTGAGAAATCCTATTAATGACAGTCACAGATTGGAGAAGTGGATATAAGTTGTCCGAGAGTTTTTTCTTCTTAAAGTAAATTCTCCTTACTTTTATTTGTGACATGAATATTAACACAGAAAAATCTGAGGCTCTTGATGTTATTGGGTTATATTATGTTCATTGCTTCTACATTCAGTTTTGTTCCTGATAAATCCACCAGTTTGATGTGTCGGAGGACACAAAATACTACAGTCCATGTGAGCCCTTGGCTATGGAGAGGGTAGCAGCCAGAGCTGTCAAATCAGAGTTCTAGCAGATTTTGCAATGTTTCATTGCTGCAGTGAGAACTAAAACACTGTTCTAGGGTCACTGAACTGATCCAATTTTTTTCAGGATTCACTGTAGTAATTCAAATTCCTGATTTTATCCAGTAACCTGTACAAAACATAACATCTAGCCTAACTTCACAGGCATGGCAGCAGAACGCAGTGATCTCTGGGACTTGTAGGTTACCTCTTTCCTAAAGTTGTTTTGTACATAGTCTTGCTGCTTTGACAGGACCTCACACCAGGTTTTAGAAATGGCTGACTATTAGTATTGACATAATTACTATTAACAGGCTATGCATTTATCTTCTGCTTTTACTTGGTGATGCATTTAGTGGGGTAAATTACAATAGGTGAAATAACTAGTTTTTTGTATGCCAGATCAGAGCTGCTGTTGATGGGGAGATGCTGTAAGGCGAGGCTGAAACAGGCTCTTTGATTTTGAGGAAGCGGTGAAAGTAGCTTAATTTACTGTGGTCACGTACCAACATTTTGATGCCCTTTGTGCTGTGGTCCAGTATTTCTTCAAAATCTTTCAGGTTTGGCTGTATCACTATTGTTGCAACTTTCTTGGTGATTATTATTAAATGTTGATGGTTTGGCTTTTTAGTTTGGTTGCCTTTTCTGATGTAATACACAAATGTGACAGCAAGACTCTGTCAACAGAAGTTTTATTAACCTGGTTGCCGCTTGTTTGTACTCATTTCACCACGAGAGTTTCTTGTCCCTCCAAGTGTTGGAAATGCTCCAATGGCCAGTCCCTATCATTGTCTACATAAGAATAGGACTGTTAATACAGGATTATGACCCATCCCCTTTTCCAAGTATTTTTTAAACTCAGATCTTATGATTTCACACTTCTGACTGTTAATCTGACTGCAAGATGCAGGTTCACAGCCCGTAAACACTCAGTGGTTGATTTCATGAAGCTTCAGTTGCCGTGGTATTTGTCATACTTATATACCAAGGCTCACCATATGTGTAGGCTGATACTTTGCAGCTGTTAGTGGTTAGTATTTGTGACAGTTTGGTTCAATGGCAGACATGGCCAGAATACCTGGAGTTGGTGTGTAGGAGACAAGGAGGCTTATTATTTAGGGTCCACTTGGTTCACCTCATGTGATGAAGCATCTAATGAGGAAGCATTCTAATGAACTTCACTTGTTATTGTTCTCTAGGCGTTGTTATGATGGGGTTTGAAGGGATTGGAGTTTCTGTCAGGCTATGGTACTCTGGGGACTGCCCCACAAATGTTGTTGTTTATATCTAAACTCCTGGCCATATTGTCATTAACAAGATATTTTTGTAGCGTTGTGATGATTTCTTTTTTTCCTTATTATATTTATAACACATTTGGCAGTACAATTAATAGTTAACTAATATTTCTCAAGGAAGCAGAAAACATCTTGTTAAAACAAGAATCTTAAGCAAATCAAATTGTTTTTTAGTCAGAACTGTTGTCACCTGAGGTTTGTATCGAGACAATTGAAAGGCAGTATATAACGGCATCACTCGGAGACAGATTTGCAGACATAATAACATTCTATCAAATGGAACTCTGTCACGGTGATTCCATACCCCGCCTTGCAGTGAAAAAACAATGGCTGGATTAGTTTTATTTGTACTATTTCTTGTTAATTCCCATGCTCCTAACTCTTTTTCAGTAGTATTTATCTTGGAAGGGACCCCACCCTTCACAACAGATTTGTATCAAAATCATCAGAGCAGCGTGATAGAACAGCAGGCTGCTCTCCCTGTTCTTGCTGAGAAAGAGAGAGAGCTTTTGGCTGTCTTTGGCTTGCATACACATATGCTAGGAGAAATGCTAATTGCAGTAATGATTCTAGTCTGAGCACTGCTACAGTGTGGCGGATATAAAAGCAAGTCGACAACCTGTGACGGCCCGCAGCTCTCCACCACGCTAAAATGCATAGTGTGGCCATCTTCACTAAGTAGGGACGTGGCCGGCAGCTGAACGGACCCCCCCCCCCACCCCCCCCAGAGGGCCATAAGAGCATCAGTGCTTGGATTTGTGTCGTCCATAAAAGAACACAGTGGGGGAAAAAGAAGCACTTGGGATCCTGACCCCCTCAGACCACATCCCCCCTCCTGGCTGACTGGGTTGGGATGCTTGGCTGAACCTGAAAAGCCATGGGTCAAGTCTTTGACCCTGCCCAATGGCAATTACAGAAAAGAACAAGGCTGTCTCAATCGCAACATCTCTGGGCTGACCTGTTGTAAAGTTGCTGGTTACAATGTGAATCTCTGCTTTTTCCCTGGCCAAAATATTCATACAAGCCCCCACCTTCTGTTCGTCCTATCCCATTGGGGATCTGCCATGACCAATCGGACAATGCCTGCAAGCAGCTGCAGACTTAAGATGTCCTCCGTACACAGTTTTTTTTTTTTTCCTGCTGTTCGGTTACATTTTCTGTGCCTGCCATTGCTTTATTTATTTGAGCGGCACATTTTTGAATTCTTTATTGTCTACATCATTTTTGTTATTTGGGTTTTCAGAATTCCAGATGCGTGACTTTGTAATTTTATGTATCCCTCTGCAGAACACCTGCTCCACCAGCCTGAACTGAAACTTAAGTTACTGTCGCATAAAGATTAATTTCTTATTTATTTAAATGAAGAAGAGGGCAGAATGCGATTGTTGTTTAAGGCCATTTCACACCAAAGATTCACGACGAGATGAAACCGTTGTAGAACGTTGCAGCGGTGTGAACTGGCCCGTCTCATCTCGACTCAAGCCAGCTGATGCCATCGCCTGCGACTCAGCTTGTCAAATCGGCAGCGGCTGGATTTAGAACGTAAGGCACGTCACCTGTTTCAACAACCAATCAGCTCGTATCAAAGTCAGCTGGTCATCTCAACCCTCTCATCTCTTGTTTTCGCCGTTTCATCAATACTAGAAATGCAACTGTAGCTCACTATCACTATCCTTCATATTTTAAGACACTACAAATTATGTCAAGCTACAAAAGCCTGAAAAGCCGGCAGTTAGAGGAAGTACAGAGGGTCGTTGCTATGGAAACAATACACCATCTCTTCTAGTCACATTGGTGTAAACTGGCAGGTTTCAGAGCGTTGCAGACCCGGCACATTGCAAGTAGTTGTGTTTCCACTCGTCTCGTCCAAATCTCTGGTCTGAACTGGGCTTTAGAAACTGCTAACGTATGTTTTTAAAATTACTTATATTTAAAATTAATGTTACCGGGGGATATCAACTATTTTGACTGTCAGCTGGTCGAGTTTTGGATGGAGGAAAGATCACCTCAGGATCACCTCACCTGAGGATCACCTCATCAATTTGTTTGAGGAACAGCCGTGTCTGTACGACACAAGCCTTAAAATGTACTCAAATAAGATCATATTTTAGGACTACAAATTATATCCAGCTAGAAAGAAAGTTTGAAAAGCTGCATGTGTGTCTAACCGGTTTGTAATTAAGGATTTAAAATTCACTCGTCACTCGTGCTGATTAACGGGGCTCAGTGGGCAGACATGCCGCTCCACCAGAAACATCTCTAAATGCACAGTAGGGCGCAGATGTATGATCCGATCGCCAATTGGCACAAGCCTACAGCAGATGAATCCATAATGAAAATAATCATTAGTTGCAGTCTAATACAAAATAGTTGAAAATGAGTTCCATCTCAACCAACTCCAACAGTAAAATCCTGCTTTTACATTAATGCATGAGGGATAATCATCTAATGATATCAGATATAATAGTATAACAAGCACAGGGGACATTTTTCTGCATTGAGTACTTTTAATACAATAAGTAGCCTACATTCTGATAACTTACATTCTGATAACATCCTGATTATACTTACATAATTTTGCTTAAGTAACATTTTCAATGCAGGACTTATATTTTCAATACAGAGTATTTTTACAGTATGTTATTAGTACTTTAGTAAAGGATCTGAATACTCCTCATTTATTTTATTCGCCAACTTAGATTTTTACTTGTATTTGGTGAGTGGCTAGTGCTAATTTTGGACCCTGTGTACAGAGTTACAGGTTTATAAGGTACACCTGTACAATCTAATGTAATTCAATACATGACATGACCTCCAACAAAGATCAAATCCTACCTTGGTGAAGCTTGTAATGTTTTTTTATGTACATGAAGACGTATTTGCCAATACTCCAGTCTGGTATTTACATTTCCCCACATAGGCCTAATAAAGCTGCACAGTCCACATCCTAAAGTCAGCCTTCATTAAAATTTGTAAAGCAATTGAAATGTGTTGTACAGCTTAATAGTTCGGCATTAAGAAAATACATTCTGTATCACATCTTTTCCCTAATTATTTTGTAAAGTGGCATACAGTGTTTTGTATTTCTGTGGAGAGAGGTATGTGTGGAAACCAAGACATCTGAAATGTAGTATTTCTGCTGTCTTGATGGCCAACACTCTGGAGCAAAAATCCCTAACCTTCCCCCACTCTTTGGTTTGGTTTGAGGATGTGTATTAACATCATGGCTCTGTCCTTCTCATTACAGCAGGCCAATGAGGCTCTGCATCACCAGCACCAAGTAGCTGGGAACAGCCTCTTGCCTTTGCTCAGTTCTGGAGCGGAGCCACCTGATCAGAAACCGGTGCTGCCCATTCCCTTGGACCAGAAACCCCCTGTCAGTGCTGCAGAACTTCTTAAAGACAATGTGGCTAGTGGGACTGGAGGAGGTGGTGGAGGGCCTCCAGTTGCTATAGTCAAAAAGGAGCCTAAATCAAAGACGCCCTTCATCTGTGGCTATTGCAACAAGGCTTTCCGGGACAGCTACCACCTGCGGCGGCATGAGTCTTGCCACACTGGCATTAAGATGGTTTCGCGGCCTAAGAAGACGCAAACAGCCCCCACCATGGTGCCGCTCATATCCACTGTACCACGTGAGAATAGCGGAAACCCTTCATACATTACTACTGTAGCTGGTATCCTGACTACAGCCACCACGTCAACATCCACAGGCACTAGCATCATGACCCCAATGCAACACCAACAGCAGCAGAGCATCCCTAAGAAGCCCCCCAAACCGGTGAAAAAGAATCACGGCTGCGACATGTGTGGCAAGGCCTTCAGAGATGTGTACCACCTCAACCGCCACAAGCTGTCGCACTCTGACGAGAAGCCGTTTGAGTGTCCCATCTGCCAGCAGCGGTTCAAGAGGAAGGATCGCATGACATACCATGTTCGCTCCCATGATGGTGGAGTTCACAAGCCTTACATCTGCTCTGTCTGTGGGAAGGGCTTCTCCAGGTATGCGGGCATCACAACTTTTTGAATGGTACATGGAAAAGCAGTGGTTACACGTTGGGCCATTATATTTGTTGATTTTAAAAAAGCCTACCATTTCCAATGATGAAATAAGTAATACTTTTGATGTTTTCACAATCCCAATCCGGATCTTTTAACTGGTCCATTCCTTATTTACCTAAATGCTGATTTAAATATGTATTTGACACATTGAAATAACAACTGTAGCCTACTGACTTAGACGCACTTTATTTTTCATGAGCTACTTGATCCAAATACTGAATGCCCTGATTCAAAACTATGACATTTTTAAGCTTAAATTATTGTTATTATATGAATAACGCCTGGCGCAGTCTGCTAGAGAGAAGACCAATCTCTCATTCTGTTGAGTTACAAAAACCCTCAATCCACTTGCAGTTGTACAGTGGTGGTACAGAGTGGAGGTTCTTCCCTTACAAAAGATCTTTGGCTCTGTACAGACACCGGCATGCAGAGTTTCATTTTGGCCTGTTAACATGTTACTCATGGAATTCACGTTAATTAACGTTAACAGCTGATATGATCTCGGTCAACAACGTTTGTCATTTTAACCAGTTGAAAGCAACGGTCGGTGCCGGCTAAAAATGAGAAGCTGCTACCTAAATGTTTTGTACACTGACTCTTTTTTTCATTAGCAAAGCTCAGAGTCCAAATGTAGCAAAACTGTGTAATGTTATTTTTCCAACCAGGGTGTCAAAACTCAGAGATGTTTGTGTTATTTGGTGATAAATCTTTTCAGCTGTAAGGAACAAACAAAAAAAGCAGGGATTGTTGAAAGAGCTCACTGATTGTTTGTGTGGAGCACATGAGGCTTGTCAACAAGCGTTCAAAATAAAGGATTCAAGAAAGATTAGATGAACTGCTTAATGTGTCATATCTGTCGAGCAAATCAACACCATGACTGAAATGTGTATCATGATATATATATATATATATATATATATATATATATATATATATATATATATATATATATATATATATATTATTTTTTTTTTTTTTTTTTTTTTTTTTTTTTCTGCTATATTACCCAGCCATAATCTGTTGTGTAATAATGTGAATTTCTTCCTTGTCTTCATCTCACTCTGCAGACCTGATCACCTAAGCTGTCATGTCAAGCATGTCCATTCCTCAGAAAGGCCATTTAAGTGCCAAGTAACGGTAAGAGTCATGACTCCGTCTCCTTTCTGCATATTGCTTTTTTGTTTGCTCTAAGTTTAGACGTGTGTCATTATTTATACATGATGATCAACATCATTGAAAACTCTAAAGCCCAGATCCGATTAGACAACATTAGCTGCCACCCAGAAGCTACTACTTGGACAGCCTAGTCATTGGTACAGTTGCAGTGTAGTGACATTACACTTGCCAGTTTCACAGTATAGAGCTCTGCTCAGTGGAAATGAATGAGTTCTCCATGCTTTAAGTCAACAATGATAATGTCCCAAATTTGGCAGAACATAAATTGCTGATGACGCATGACCCCCAGAAATGAGAGGCAGAAATGCACAAATCCATTCTAGCCTTGTCCTATTTGTGCTTCTGTTCGTATCAGAAAGCATTAATAATATTTTACATTTTTTGCAAGCAAGGAGCTTCCATTATTATTATTATTTTTTTTTTTATTGATGTAAGAATCCCAGTCCCATGGTCAGGTTCTTCAGGTATTTAGAGGAAAAAAAGAATATTGACTGGTTTTCTGTCCTAGGCCTGTACCTCCGCCTTCGCTACCAAAGACCGTCTGCGCTCCCACATGATCAGGCATGAAGGCAAAGTGACCTGTAACATCTGTGGCAAAATGCTAAGTGCTGCCTACATCACAAGTCACCTCAAGACGCATGGCCAGGCCAGCTTCAGCAACCCATGTAACAATAAAGGTAGGCTACATGTCTCCTTTTACTTCTCTTAAAGCTCATCACTACTTTTCCCACTTTTCCCACTTTAACACTCGTCAACAATAGCAAAGTTCAAACACCCCAGCCACACATATGTAAACTTCCCAAACCCCATTAACATACTGGATACATTTTTGTCATGAGACTGATGTTTTCAATCAATACTCCACTCATCGAGCAGTGAATTCATGTACAGTGGAACTGAACCACAAACTACCCCTGCCTTAATGGCTGCTCCAGAAGTCCGTGGCTCCTCAAGTCATGCCCTAACTGAACTTTTTGCCACCATCAGCTTTCAAGTTGTAATGTGGTTTTCATACTGTTATCTTGGAAAAATTATTTGTGTGATGGCAGATTGTAGAGTGGAACTGTAGTCTTTATCTTTTTTTTTTATTAGAAAAGCAGGCTTCTCAAAAAAATCTGTCCAGTACACTTCACAAAATGAATTGTCTTTATATAATAACCACAATTACTGCTTCTTCACACAGGGCTGAATGCTGTTATTTAACTGATACACATGCTCTATGCTGCAAGCTACCAGCTAGTGAGCATTTTAAATCAAATTGCTATCTTAAGCTCATGATGTACTGTCATTTTGTTGTCATAACATACCTTTTATTCATTGTAGTATGTTGGTCATGTAAATGTGTCAGTTTCGATGTGTTGCTAGTGTGGTTCACATATTATACTTAAAAACAAACTCACAATAATGAAACTTAAGCCCTGGTGTATTCTGCCAATATCTGTCTCTGTCAATTTAAAAAATATTGCTTAATGTGTCTAACCATCCACAACAGAGTACCTCATCTTTGCTAAATTTCTGATGCACAATTCTCTTAAAACAAAACAGTCCCAGTTTACAGAGAGTAAAATCACCAATCAAACGTGTAAAGCATATCTCTCTCATTTACTAACATACTACACTAAGGCAAAGTTTATATATTTTATTTAGTTATTTACAGGGACAGTGCACATTGATTGGCGTCACTGTAAATGTGCCAGTGTTAGCCAAAAGGCTCATTTTCAACTGTTGTCCCTTGGCCTGATGTTGAATTAATCATTACTTGAGTGGAGCCTGTGAGAACAGTTGTATAATGTCTTCTGTGGCACTGGAGATGCTTTGTCAAGTCACCATGGGCTTCAGGCCTACACATTTATGACAGAAAACTTGTGTTACAAACTGGGTTTATGGATTTTGAAAGGTGTGGGTGTTCACCAGGCAGAGAGGACAAAAATTCCAAGACATCATCAAGCTGCATTATAGGAATTGTATGATCCAGCAACTTTGGAGCTTGACCCATACTAAGGACTACAAGTCAGGATATCTTGGTCTCTGCTTCTTCGATTGTGACTGTTTTTTAAATTTTTTTATGTCTTTTGTGTATTCCCCAACTTTATGGAAGTGCAATACTAAATCACTGGAGTACCTCTTAAAAGAGGAGGTGTATTAGATGTCATGAACAATGCTATGGTAAATTAATTAATGTTGGTGCCTGCATTCCATGTTTTGTGTGTGGTATAACATCCCTTTGCAGTGACTAAAGCAACCTCCCCACTTGAAATGATTCTCAGCTTCATACAGAAACAAATAGTATGCCAGATAGAATTTCTTCATGACTGCAGCTGCTGCTGCATTCTAGAGTTTAGTGAAACATCTGTTAGTAAATTGAAACGTTTATATTTCCCAAATGCTTTTGAAAGTGATTAGAATCATAAAATGTTTAATATTTCACACCCCATTCCCACACCACATACACACAACTTGACCATGCCAACTGTTGAAGCTGACTCCCAGATGATAGCACTGCTGCCCTGTGCTCTTGTAACCCAATATGTGTCTGTATTTCTGAATAGGCATAAGTGACTGGCAGTGGAACCACTCAGGGCCACGAAAAGGTAATCCAGTAGCTAGTAGCAGAAACCCCTAAACACTCAATTATAACCTCTGCAAATCTGCAAAACATAAGTGGCCAGTTTTTCTTCACGTACCATGTCACTCAAGTACAGAAGCATTTATGTTCTCTGAGGACTGGTGTAATTAAGGTTCTTCTGTTTTGAAGATGTATAGTTTTGCTAATGTAAGGTTAAATTTCATGAAGCAGGATCAGTAGATCATTTAGATGAACCACAAACTGGACCATAACACTAAAGCTAGATGCACACTACCTGGCCTTTCATCAGAGGTCATCTTGCATTACCCAACTGTCATTTCTTTCTTGACATTGACCAGATTTATAAATTGGCTTGTTTGGCCACTTACTCTTCAGAACTACCAATTATAATTGCAAACATATTTGATAAAACATGGGATGTCCCAGTTGAAATCGGGTCAGAAATGACCCAGCAGCGAGCCAACCATCTCGCAGCATGGGTAAGACAAGTTGATAATGACCCTGTGATGTGTTGGCCCTGAACTCAACTGGGATGGTCCAATTGGCAGTCCTGCCGTGTAGTGTGTGTCCATCCTTAGGCATACACGGAGCTTAAGATGTCCTTCATAATGTGTTACTGTTTTAAATGAAAGTTTTGAATTAAACCAATGGACAGTTAGCTGGTTAGTCTATTGATCCTGCTTTTTGAATTTACCCCTCAGGTGAGTTGACGGTAGGAGAGATTTTAAATAACTCCTTCCAAGTCCTAATTGACAACTCTCACAAAGGTAGGTTTCTTCAACAATATTACCACAGTTGACATAATGTATTAATGATATATTGACATTTTCAGTGACCCAGCTAAACAGCCAAGGAGAGCATAGAGGGCTGTTGGCTTTCCCTGTTTTGGAGGCGTAGTATATTTCTACAAGGTTGACCAGCTCTAGGTTTACTCTTATCTGTCTTTTTTAACACAGATGCCAACAACGTGCACAACAACTCGGCCTCTACGACGCCAGTCACCAACACGGCAGCCATCACCTCGGCTGTGAACCGCGGTGGCAATGCCAGCAATCCTGTCACCATCGCTGCTCAGATGAACATCGCCACCAGCACGGTCAACATCACGTCACCAGTCAGCCTGCAACACCCCGTCACCATCACTGGCCCTGTGAACTTGGCCTCCGTCAACATCCCTACAACGGCACACATGAATATCGCCCACCCAGTGGCTATCACCACTCCCATGCCCATGAATATTACTGGGCCACTCAACATTGCCATGAGGCCCATGGAGAGCATGCCTTTTCTATCCCAAGTTCTGCCTTCCTCCCCTCCTTGGTAGAGCTTTTTTAGTCCATGTGAGAGCCGATAATGTTTTAACTGCCTAATAATGGTTTAGTCTGTCAAATCTTAGTGAAAGGGCCACTAAATGGGTTGATATTGTATTAAACTTGAAAAGGTGATAACTAATGTAATACAACCACATAGATAGTAACTGATGATTGTTACTTGCAGGAGTCATTATTATGGCATAATTTGTTAATTGTGAATTTTATTTATATTTATAGAAGAAAAACACTTTCAAATACCCTTAACCATGATAGAAGATGAATACCGTCAGTCATTGCAGAGTATTAGCCTACATAGCATGTGAGATGAGGTTTGCTGCCCTCCACAGGAGAATTTGCCAGATGAAGTCTATTGTAGGGATGGCAACATGGATAAACTCTTCTATCATAGTATATGTTTTATTTTTATTTAGATATTGTAATATAGGACATTTGTAGACATTTAATAGAGAACAGTGTTATTGATACCAGATGGGAGTTTGTTTTTGGCTAACCAAGTGAATTAATTACCTGGCAAATCAAGGTACTTCATCACATTGATGCAAAATTTCTGTAAATTAAATATCACCATAAAGCAGTCCTGCTCATGGATTTGCAACATTGCCCATACTGGCCTAATACACCAAAAGGGAGAGATACCTCAATGTAAAGGATATGGCAAAATTTCTGACATAACAAATTATTATTGTCTCGAAGTATATATCATATCGCCCAACCCTAGTCTATGGTGTTACTTGCCACCCTATAGTTAATCTGTTGTGTTGGTCACAGCTGTTGAGAAGTCATTGTCATACCTACTAGTTGGGTTTCAGAAGGCCAAGTCAGTCTCGGATATGAACAAACTGGGTTGACAAAAAATTCTTAACTTAATGTCACTTAGTAATTTTTCCCCTAGCTATCAACCGCATTTCAGTCTTCATCAGTGGATGAGGGTTGCTCAGTTGTTATAGAGCTGTCATTGCGTGATCTAAGTGTGGAACTCCGGTCATGTGATATCATGTGATCATATCGGGGATGGAGGATTGTAATCAGTGTCTGTTCAAAGATGGTCTTTAGTGCCAGATGTGATTGACCTCCAATCTTCATCCAAGACCATGATATACAGTTGAAAGGTCTGAAAAAGCTAGAAAGTGGTATTCAAGTTCAAATGATTTTGTCAAACTGCGATCTCCAAGGTCAAGAATCAACTTTCACACTAAGATAAACAGATATTTGTTACCTCTTGACTGCCCAAATTACCTGAGTGATGTCACAGGCCGCAGAACACTTCTGATAACTTCTTTCACATGCTAACAGGACGTGACCCCATGACATGGGTGGGGTGGATGTTTTGAAGGGTGATATTTTGTGCAGATATTCTGTGTAAATAATGACCATTTTATGCCAAAGATTTTTTAAGTATAGTGTTTCCCCTGAATGCTATATTTTAAAAGATAAGGGGGAAACCTTTAAACAGCATTTAGAGCATCATGGGACACGAAATACTCCTTTTGAAACCCAGAGTAATGAAATTAGCGCCCCTTGCCACCCACTCCTCATCACCCCTTTGTATTTGTATTATTGCAATAATTCTACTTTTTGCATAATTTTAATGTGATAATGTGTATATTAATTTTAAATTGCTTGCATTACTGGCAGTTCATTACATGAACAGGTTTCATTACACTTTCAAACCAAAAGAGTATTTTCTACGACTTTGACATGATTTAAAATTATTGGGCAGTTATTACAATATCAGCTGCTAAATGTTCACCTATATTTTGTTTGTGTTTATCCCTTGCTTACCCCTTTTTCAAACTTGAGTAGTTTGTTTTACTATGACATAGTTGAGGGTGTGCTGGCTCATTGCAGCAGTGTTGGCAGTAAACACTTTATATGCTGTGAAGAGGTAGACCCCTCTTAGAGCCCTGTTTTCCGAATTCTTTAATTTCTATTTAGCCACCGAATGACAGTGTAGGTCTTGTAAAAGTGACCAGTTGGAAATGATTTCCGCAACTGGGCATCTGACTTCAAACATGGGTGATGCGTGATACCTTACTATACCTTAGGGCATTATTTAACAACTCCTTAAATGGAAGTGTATTGCCGGAGTTGTTCTTAAATGCTTCCTCTTAAGGCAAATTTTGTTTAATGTTGTTTTTGCTATTGTTCTTTTAGTGGACTTATCAGTATTTGATAGTTTATATATTTTAAACTTTAAGTACAAAAAACAAAGCTTCCATTTCGGGGGAGGGTGAGTGATATTGTGGATTTCGCTGATGATAGGCTGTTTTAGATCCACCAACCATAAACTCCCCCCATGTCTGTATTTTAAAATTGCTGGAAACCAGTCACTCGTCACTGCTGGATACTCTACACAAGTTTATTTGTGACATCTGTTTGGGAATTTTTGTATGTATTTATATCAGGACATGACAGTTGAAGGTACAGCAAAGAGGAAATGTCTTGTACTGAAAGCATGTCCCCTAGGTTTTGCCCTTAAAATGGCAGTATTATCAAAGGTCAAATGATTTTAAATTTGGATTACTGAGGACTTTTTAACTGTAGAGGTCAAGAGAGCAAGCCAGTGGCTCATTAGACTCTGCACTCCACAAGCAGTCCCAAAGTTAACTTTTGTGGTGTGTTCAGTTGGTTAGATTGTTTACTTTAGCAGGTATAGGATCCCATCACTGTCAGTCAAACTCAGGAAGGTTACTGAGAATACTCTTGTTCAACCATGTTCAACAATTTACACACTGACCATTTTTTTGTAAATATGAAACACTATTTTATTGCCTTTTACCTGTGGGAGAAGGAACCTCTCTGCTTACTACAGGCTAGCAATGCAAGAACTGTATCACCACTGATGTGGCCGTCCATCCCGGAGAGGATAGAGAACTGAGCAGATACTAATTAAAGGATAAGGCTGGTGTCAGTTTCTTTTATTATCAACAAATCCCAGTATCATCTGTTTAGCTTGATATGGCTTGATATAGCATATGCGTCCAATATCATAGAACTCCATTGTTGTCCAAAAACTATTGAAAACACATTGAGGAACCATACCACTGAATTGGTTGGCATGCTTCTTCATTGAGATGAACCCTGAGTGTAGTTAATTCCCCACAGGTTGTCAAACTAGCAAAGCAGTGAAAACAGAACCGCTTGCCAGTGCAGGTCATCCGCTCCACACGGTGCTACGCTTCAGAGACTAAAAATGAAGCCACAGAATGCTTTCGGAATGACACTGCTCATGATGTTAAGATTGAAGGTACATGTCACCCGGTGCAGCGGCATTGGCTCTTGTTCGTATTTTTATTAGTTTTTGGAAAACAGAGTTCTATGGCACCGTGTTAGCATCAGGCTGTAGCTACACAGACCATACCTGGCAGCAGGAAAAACTCATTGTTGGTTGTAGTTTCTTCAGGGAAATGATCACTTATTATAAAGAGGCAAAATAACTCCAGCCTTATCCTTTTAAAGCTGAATTTTCTCTGTAGATCTCACTTGCATAGCTCAGTGTTTATTCTTTATTTTTTATTTTATCCTGGCAGTTCATCTTTACTGGAAAAATGAGGCTGTGATCACAAAAGAGGCTTTATTTTCCCGCTCAATGCTCAGGTGTACCTGAAAGAGCAAGATGTCAGAGGGTGAGAGTAGCATTATTCATGTTGCTAAGCAACACAAGGGTTGACAACTTGCAACCAGTGACAAGTAAATTTGTGACCTTGCCCCTACAAGTTACAGCCCCACACCTCTCCCGATGTGGTTATAGGCATACATGTTGCTGCATAAATGAGTGCATTCAATAATTACATTTTCATACATGTTTACCGTGTTAAGTTGTGTTACTGAGAATTGGTGTTATTTGGTTTAGCATCGTCAAGAGTGTGGAACAACTGAACGTCTTGAAGTAGTAACCACAGAGGTGAACAGTGACTGGGTCATTCAGACATGGGAGGCAGCACTTGCTATATGAATTTGGGAGACATTTGGTGGGTCAGGCCACTGCAACAATCACCAGGCCTGTCATTGTGTGCCACAACTGTCTTGTGGTATTAGCTGTCTTACTAAGACGAATATCGGGACGCAATATGTGTTGTGCTGTCGTCTGGAACAAAGCTATCTGGTCCAGTGAATGCTGGCTCTGGATCAGGGCTGAAAGGTCTAATGAATCCTGATTCCAGTTGTACCCCACAATAGTCTTATTGAGGTGTGGCACAAACAAGTACAGGGATTCATTGTGCATTCAGCTGACTTAAGTAGGCTCCTGAAGATGGACACCTTGATACCAGAGCAGACCTTAACATTGTAGCAGATGATGGTCTTCCATGCACGCGTGAACTCACAGAGGATCAGATACTTTGAACAAAAACTGGTCAGAGAATCTCCGAGATGAAATGTTGAACAGGCCGCCACAATCTCGTGTCAATCTTATTCAGCAGTTTGAGATGATCTTGATTGCAGTATCAATAGAAAGGACCATCTACCTCCAACCTTGGGTGCTGAAGTTTGCATGGTCAGTTTTTGGAACGCTGAAGGCACGTCACTATACGTATGGGTGGCAGTTGTCATCTGGGCCAGGGCTTAACAGGCATATAGTTTTTGGGTCAAAGAAGGTTGTATGACATGTGACCATGTCTAAAGACAAAATTGTCTCTACCTGTTCTGAAAGGCCATACTCAACCCACTGATCTCTCTCAAGGAACTGTCTTTTGCATGTCTCGATGCCATGAGTCGTACTAATGGGGATAACTGCTCACACGTTTCGTCTCCTCGAAGACATTCATGGTGTTAAACTCGGTTGTTCACATGAAAAATAACAGAAGTAGTTGTGTGAAGAATGAAAAAAGAGAGCTTGCAAGGGAAGTTAAAGCCCGCAGGCTACCTTCACCCCTCCACACACCTGGCCAATCACTGGGAAAAGTGAGTGTGATTGTCAGATTGTCTCTTGTTTTGTCAGAAGCAGCACCCCAAATTACAACATCAGAAAGGGGTTTTCAGATGCTGTTATACGACCTGATAGACACTTAATTTTAAGCACATTGAGGCTTTAATTGTAAGCTTGTTAACATGTACTACAAAGTGGGATAACGAGCAACAAAAAGTGAATCATATCTTCCAACAGCTCTACCTTGAGCCCCCCTGTGAGGGCTGTAATGTTGAGACTCGTTCAACCTGCACACATTCAAAACGGGTTTACAGAACACACTAGGTCCAGAATTGATCCTGAATAGGTTGGAGACATGTGCTTGTCACCACCAAGCCCATGGACAGTGACTGAACAAAGGGACAAACATGTTAACAAGTCTCTTTTGTGATCTCAGCCTCAACAGTTTCTTCACCAGGCTTGCATACTGTCCCACAGTTCCCTGGCTGTTTGTGTCTTGGGGAACTACAAGTGAATTAGTTTGTAGATGTGAAGCCTTTTTGTAGTTAAGGGCCTTTTTTCAGTGCAGGAACTCTGAAGCACTTGCAGCAAACTGTAGGATGTGCACACTACAGAATAGTGGTACTTAGAGGGGCATTTCAATTTGGTGGAATGAGACATTGGTTGGTGTTTGTTTTACAGTTCACCCAGCCACCCAGATGTTTGGCCCATTAATTTCATTGTATGCATGTCAACACTGTCCACCAAGGGAAATGCTCTTATGTGGAATGGCATTATGATCTTGGAAATTGATTCATTTCCCATCTTTATTTTTATTTTTTTTTCCAATGTTGCATGTGGATGACCAAGCTTGTTCAGTGTAGGTTTGAGTTCAACGACCGTTAGTAGAAGGCTAGTGACTTTTTATGAAAACAAAACACTAAAAAAAATTAGGATGAAAGGAAGTGTGTGGTGTCATTTGTCCTCCAGTGGCCGTAAACAAGTGTGCCTGAAATACTTTGCAAGACTTCCACACGTTGATGCTTCCTCCTCTAGATGTGCTGTGGGATGGAATAGTTTTGTGAAGGAAGCTTTCATCAGTTCAGATGGCCGAGGACCCCACAGGTCTGGCAACCAAACTATGTTGTGATTAGCTTTTTTAAACCTAATGATTGTGAAGTTCATATTCTACTTCAGGAACCACCTTGAAACATGAATTTAGATCTTCATTCAAGGTCATGTAAATGTATCTTGACATTTAACCATGTGGTTTAATTTCTTTAATTTGACTCCAACTGAAAAACAAACCATTTATTTGGCCAAATAATGATTTGGAAGGTAATTTTTATTTTTTATTTTCTGTGAAGTTTGTATGATGAATTTGGCAGATGTGAAGGCAAATGAATGTATATCTTTGTACAAACCATTTAGTTCAGAGGACGTTAGTTATGACAGACATGCAAGAAAAAAAACTTTTATAAATCTTTTTGTATTAGAACATTAACAATGGTAATTTTTGTATATACGAAGGCTAGGCTTTCTGATTAGCAGAAAGGTAAAACATTCCTACATTTTTTTTAAATGTATGTCCATTGAGAATAATTATGTAAACATATGCCAATGTTTTATGTGCCTTTTATTTGGGTTTGTCTAAATAAAAGAAAACAATAAAACATGATTGTGGACTGTCCATGCTGAGTCCCACAGATGAAAGTCAATGCTGTCTATCTCAGCTGAATCTCCGGACTGACCCTCCTGCGCTCGAGACACTCCCTTAGATCACAAGCGATGTAATCCTTTATGATTTTAGTTGCTTTTCCTAGCTTTAGTTGAGGTTTCTGGGAGGCTGAGATGGTTGCTTAAGTCCCCGGTCTGTATGGGTGTTGCTGATCTCCAGGCTCCTCAGTGTCTTCACCGGCTCACTGGCTCACAGTTGGCCTGCACATGATGAAAGTGCCTCTGTGACTTCGCTTATTGGAGTGGATTGTGGGGGATTTTGTGCCAAATCATGGTCTGTATGTGACGACAAAAACATTTCGGTGTTTTTTCATTCTTTAACTATTAAACTTGGAAAATGTGACAGGCTGTGTGAAGTGTCTTTGTTTGACATTCAGTGGTTAACTGACATCGCAATGAGCAAAGATTTGCTACTGTAAGGAATCCAGCTTAGTGACATACTTCTCGTGTATTTTATATTTGCACGGGAGTAGTACCTGGGGACCTCTAGTAATTTGTAGTAATTGCAGAGCTCGTCTATGGAGGACCGAAACATTAAAAATAAATGAAGAAATGACTCAATAAATAAATGAATATGCCATTAAATGCACCAAAAGTAATATTAAAAATAAATGTAGACAATTGATAAAATGTGACAAATTGATATTTCATGTATTATTTTCCCTTTGCATATAAATCCCCCTATTTATTTACTTTCCCACTTAATTTATAAATGTATTATGTATTTTCTTTTTACATTTCTTTGTCTTTTCACGTTTCTTCGTGTTTTTACATTTCTTTGTCTTTTCACGTTTCTTCGTGTTTTTACATTTCTTTGTCTTTTTCCATTTCTGTGTGCACTTGCTTCATTACACTGCTTCAGTATTCAAATGAGGGGGGCTGTCCTTCAATGTGGTTCATGGGGTCAACCTTTGCTATTGGTTGATCGACATCAGAGTGCATAGACCGACTATACATGCCTTGCTCCAACACCGGTGTCCAGGCTAGCCTACTTTTGTAAAGGCGCGGTAGGGCACTGTGATGGCGGCGTCGGCCAGACGGTCGGTGTCGGAGCGTTTCTGCTCTTCTGCTCTTTTCTAGGGCTGATCTTTTTTATGTTGTTATGTGCGGATCAAACAACTCCCGGTGCTTCTATACTTCTACGATCAACTTTCTCTCTCTCTCTCTCTCGCTGCTTGTGTGTGTGTCTGCTCGTCTCTGTCTGCTTGTGTGTGTCTGCTAGTATCTCGCTCTCTGTTTAGGCACAACTGACAAATATTACTAATTTAAAAAAACACAGAGGGGCAGGAAAATCGAAAGGGTTGGCAAGCAGGATGCATTTATCAGAGTCAGATCATTTATATCATATACAATATATCATTTATATCGTTTTTAATATATTACCAGTGTTTTCGTGCCAGATTCGCTCGCAGCGCTGCAGAGCGCGAGCCGGCCGCGGACCTCCGCTGCGCTGCGCCTCGTGTGAACAGCCCAATTAATTAACATGGGCGCCGAATGGAATTCGGGATGCTTCCCGTATGGAATATTATCATTCTAAAAGGTGTACTTGAAAACAGGGGTTTGTATCTGTAACCGTAGCTTTGCAAACATGTACAGTGACGTTTGTATCTGTAAGCTTAGTTTTGCAAACTTGTACACTTATGTTTGTATCTGTAAGCGTAGGCCTACTTTTGTAGACTCCGTTTTGCAAGTCTGCGCATTCAGACGCAGGCTTGCAAACTCATTTTCACACAAAATACTTACGTGTATGTGTGCGCGCATGCTTACTGACTTTTGACAGGGTTACTACGTGGTATGTTTTGTACACAGGGTGTCGCAAAAGAAACAGGCTATCCGCAAGGGAGGGAGGTCGGGATCTCCAGCTTCTGACCAATCAGTGTCTTTGGAATTGCTATGCACAACACAGTTGGCTAGTCAACACTGTCAGTCAACCATCGTGCCCAGTCGACATAGAGCCGTGTACGGTTACAGATACAAACCCCTGTTTTCAAGTACACCTTTTAGAATGAAAACACGAAGAAATGTGAAAAGACAAAGAAATGTAAAAAGAAAATACATAATACATTTATAAATAAGTGGGAAAGTAAATAAATAGGGGGATTTATATGCAAAGGGAAAATAATACATACATAAATACAGAAATATCAATTTATGTCACATTTTATCAATTAATGCCTACATTTATTTTTAATATTATTTTTGGTGCATTTAATGGCATATTCATTTATTTGAGTCATTTCTTCATTTCTTCATTTATTTTTAATTATGGCAGTTTCGGTCCTCCATACTCGTCTGTGAGCTCGTCTTAATCCCGTATGAATTTGCCATGTCTGTAATTTGTAAAGTAAAAATTCCACCAAATGACCTACCATATTTCACCAAACACAGAGGTCATGTGATAATAGTCCCATGTGAATTGGCATCTCAGTGATTTGGGGTCTTTTCTGCAAGGCTTTTTGTTTTCTCCATGCCTTTTTTCTGCCTCTTTCCCGGTCGAGAATGCGTTTGCAATTTTGACAGCATCCGAAGTCCTGTACAGACGAGCACCGGAGCAACAAGTCTTTGTGAATATTTTTCCAAACGGTGTGGTTGTGCACCATTTAATCAAATTGCTTTTGGTAACATGGTTCACCCCACACAGCAATTAGAATGTCTGTTCACGCGTATAATGCCTGTTTTTCTTCTTAGCAGCTCTTGTCGTTCAGGAAGCGGATGTTATGCAGAGCCTTGACATCATATCTGGGGGATAATGTCATTAAATGGGAGTAAAATACGGGCTTCACTTATCCAATGCGAATACACCGCATGAAACAGGCGTCGGGGGTAATTTCTAAATCACATGAGGTCCCCTGGTAATACTAGTCCTGTGCCAACAGGGCTTATGTGGCCAAAAGTATGTGGACCCCACTGTCCACAGATGCAAGTGTCCTTTTGGTCTGGGGCAGTTTTTTCTGGTTTGGGTGAGGTCCCTTAGTTCCAGTGGAGGGAAATCTTAATGGTCCAGCATGCAATGATATTATAGACAATAGTGTGTTTCTAACTTGAGGGAGACCCTTTCCTGTTCCAACATGACAATGCCACCGTGCACAAAACCAGTTCCATAAAGAAATGATTTTCCCAGTTTGGTGTGGAAGAACTGGACTGGTCTGCACAGAGCCCTGACCTCAACCACATCCAACACCATCGGGATGAACTGGAACGCCAACTGTGAGCCAGACCTGATCACCAACATCAGTGTTGGACCTCACTGATGCTCTTGTGTCTAAATGGGAGCAGATCCCTGAAGCTGTGTTCCAACATCTGGTGGAAAGACTGACACCAGAAGAGTGGAGGCTGTTAGAGCAGAGGTTTTGGCCATGTAATGTAACATAAAGTTCAATGAATAAAAGCAAGCACAGTCAGTAAGCAGGCCGCACAGAAGGCCAATTTGTTAAACAAAACAATAGAGATGTCAATCCTGGGCCTGTAGCTGTATCATGCTTGCAGTGGGGGTTTAAACCTGTGTGCTCTGGAAACAGCTGACAGTCTCTTTAGCTGATCGTTGTATTCTCAGAAGCTGCGGTTTGATGCACAGCTGCCTTTGAGCTGCTGTCTTGTAGAAATCACCTTCTTACCACTAGAGGTCCCTGTATTCAAGCTTTACACTACGTTCAATCTGCTGCAGTCATGGATTAAAGCAGGGTTAAGGGCCGATATCTACTGTTAGATCATTTGAATACTTTGCCATGTTGACTAATAAAGGTTACTCTAACTGAAGTGTGAACCAAATGAAACAGTGTCATTAAATGTATTTAAAATTAGTGACTTCTGTCTTTTACATGGAGTAAGTTACTGATTATCAGAAAAACTGAATTAAGTTTGTGCTTAAATTTGCAGCTCGCACCAGACCAGCATGGGCCCAATTACTGAAAACGTTTGTCAATAAGCAATGTGTGAATTCAGTTAATCACTTTCTGACACTATAAATACCTGTAATAAAAAGTAAGAAACAAAAAACAATACAAAAAGGTAATGACCAATTCGCTATAATGTGTCAGGCCACCTTGTCTCCTTCCTCCACTCCCTGTGTCTCAGTCCTTGGACCAGCTCCAATGTCATAAGCCCTCAGCACTGAATCCTTCCAGAATCTAGAAGACGTCACATGCATGATCAGTTTAAGTGCCTGTGTGAAAGAGGGTTTAATGGCTCCAAAAGCTATAAGGACATAAGGACAATGGGACAGCACTGTGTGAAATCACGTTACCTGAACAGAGACATTTCTCTGGCCAATAAAGTGTGACACCCCTCATCCAATGAAAACAAAACATGATCATGCCTTCATAGAATAAAGAGCGAGACATTGCTATACTGCTGTGTGTGTATGTTATGGTTTCAGATTTCCCCTGCCATGGTTTTTATCATGAAAACACTAAATTGTGAAATGTGAACGTGCGCAGAAAACCCTCACCACTTATCAGAATCAACTTTACTGGCCAAGTGTATTGACACATTAAGAAATATCGTGTATCATTTTGGCTATCAGTAGCTCATATTTACACAGTACAGAGAACAAATGTACGATAAGTTTCAAATATAGATATACAACTAAACAGTGACAGCTTAACAAAGCGGACAAACACATAGCAATTATGTACAGGTGAGAGGAATATCTATTGAAAATATGTAAAGCAGATACACAACTAACAAAAAACTAAACAGTAAACACGGTATCTACATACAGATTAAATTGTTACTGAAAAATGCATATACATAGTTTCTACTGTGCTGTTCAAGTACAAGTGCAAAGAATATTGTATGCAATAAATTACTTTGTATACAGAGGTTGTATATGTGTGTCTATTATGGACATTAGGTATATGTACAATATTTATAGCATGCTTAGACTTACAATTGGCAGTAAAGCAATACTGTTTATTTTGCTATAATATATGATACGTATGTACAGTCTCACGGACCTGTTGGGAATGCACACTAAAAGGTGAGAGGTAGATATTGGGACTGGTCTCGTCTCCACTAGCTTTGAGTGTTTATGTCTCTTTTGTGTTGTTCTGTGGAGTCTGTAATTCCATGTCTGTCCACCTTGTGTCCTCAGAGCACCTTCCTCTGTATCTGATGGACTTCTTTTAGTCTGCTGCTTTACCAGAGACATTAAAAGCTAAAGGGGGCACAGCACAGACAATGTGTCTCACAACCACTGTACCATCTGTAGCAGATGCAGAAAACTCCACCTGTTTCTAACCAGGAGAACACCAGGCCTTCTTCCTCATTTTAACTTGAATTGTGGTTGAAATAGTCAACATCTGTTTTGAATATTTGTATTAGGCTTTGACAGTGCAAGGGGGTTGGTGTGCACCAAAACAGACATCCAAACTCTGGTATACCTTACTAATTCCATCTGAATTACACTGGTTCCCTGTGCAGTGTAGTGTACACTACAAATAATACTAAAAATAAACCATTATTTGTAAAGCACTTTTCTAAACAAAGCTACAAAGTGTTTCACAAAACAAGAAACAAAACACATTTCAGAGCAATAAAATAACAAAGATGAGCCAAAGAGACCACAAAAAGTCCACTTAATGCAGAAATGCAAATTAATAAAAAGCAGAGATTTAACCCCAATGTCCTGGATACCCCGGGCCATCTTCAGCAGCTCAAAAAGCATACATAACATTGTTTTATCAGCTTAATACTTAATGACTTTTACTAACTTTATGAGAATTGCTTATAAACCTGACAAAAAGGTCTTCAGATATTACAATTAGTTATTTATTATTATTATTTTTACACATGTAGCAGTGGGGTCTGTGGGACAATGAGGAAGTAAAGCTAATGTCAACAAAACATAGGATGAATGTCTTTTTTTTTTTTAAAAACAACAACAGATCTCTTATTAATTTTCTTATGAAAAAACAAACAGGAAACAAACATTGAACCTAATGTTCGCCAGACATGTTCACAGATATAAATAAGCATACGGTAATTAGTATGCATCTGGAAAGAAAAGAAACAACACATATTTACATACATGTGAAAAGGTTATAAAGGAGACATGTATACACATACACCAACTCACAGAATTGCATGAAAAAGAAATTTGACGTAGGTATTAAATATGGATATTAGGACATAAACATAGAATGTAAATGAGATTATATAGAAAGGGGCTTTCACACTGCCGCGTGATAAGTTGCTTCATTTCAGTTAGGGGAAGGCTGCAGAGGGGAAGCTGTTTCGATCACGGCGGTAGGAGTATGAAGTGTTTGCCTTCCACGTGAACACACAGATTTTGTTCTGCCGCCCACAGTTCACTGTGCTGAACTTCTGGCGGGGGCGGGCATCGCGGGTCACAAAGAAGAGCGATGGAGGAGCTGATAATGCTGGTGTCTGAATACCCGGGGTTGTACAACACTGCGCTAGCTACATATAAGGACAACCACAACACATAAATTCAGTGCATTTTGATTGCATTAGTTCAGTCTAGCAGGGCCTGACGTTTTATTTTTAATAAAACATTCCACTTGCAGAACAAATTGTAGAACCAATGACTGAAGCCTATTTTTTGGGGGAATTAATTACACGGCGGCAAGCTAGCTTGCACAGCTACTACTATGCGTATGTGTTGTGGACTTTGGGGTGGGTTGTACCAACACTATGACATTCATCGAAGCACCTGTCTGTCATCGCAGCCTTGGACTGTAGCAGCAGCAGCCTTCTTTGAAAATGCTTTGCTTCTTTGGAGAATGCTCTTGCAGGTAGGCGATTGTCAGGGCGGTTGCAGATAATCACCCCCTGCAGAACCCTCTGGCCGTGCACATCCCATGCTAGTTTGTTATGTTTCCAGTCAGGATGCTTTACATTGCTCCTCTGTAAAAGTTAACAAGAACTTGGCACAGGAATTTTGCCTTCTTAAGCTTACTCAAGAAATATAGTTGTTCCTGAGCTTTCTTTACCAGGGTGGAGATGTGTGATGACCATGACAGGTTCTCTGTGATTCTGATTCCCAGGAATCTAAAACTGTTCACCTGCTCCACCTCAGCTCCACTGATGTAGACAAGGTTGTGTGCCTTTGTCTCCTTTTTCCTAAAATCAACGATCAGCTCCTTAGTTTTGCTGATGTTGAGCAGTAGGTTGTTCTCTGTGCACCACTCTTCAAGATTGTTGATTTCCTCCCGATATGAATTCTCATCAGTGTTTGTAATCCGGCCAATGATGGTAGTGTCATCCGCAAACTTCACAACAGAGTTCTATCCATATCAGGAATTGCACTTGTGGGTACACAGTGTGAACAGGAGGGGGCAGAGCATACACCCCTGGGGGGCTCTGGTGTTGAGCACTAGAGTGGAGGAGGTATGACCACCAATCCAAACTGTCTGGGGTCTGTTTGTGAGAAATTCCCATATCCAGTTGCAGAGTGTTTACTCAAGGTCAGAGTGCTAAGTTTGCCAATCAGTTTTATGGGAGTGATTGTGTTGAATGCTGAGCTGAAATCAACAAACAGCATTCTGATGTAGGTGTTGTTATTTACAACATGTGAGGGCTGAGTGGAGGGCAGTGGAGATGGCATCCTCTGTGGATCTGTTGGCTCTGAATGCAGACTGGTGAGGGTCCAGGCTAACTGGATGTTGTCTTTGATGTGCTGGAGGACCAGTTTCTCAAAGCACTTCATCAGAATGGGGTGAATGCCACAGCACGGTAGTCATTTGAACTAGACACTGCAGAGTTTTTAGGTACAGGGACAATGGTGGCTGACTTGAAGCAGGTAGGAATAATATGTAGTAGGAGTAATATGTTGAAAATGTGAGTAATGACATCAACTAGCTGGTTGGCACATGTTCTTAGTACATGGCCAGAAATGGCCCAGCAGCTCTTCTCACTCTCAACAGAATTCTTCTCACATCTGCTGTGGATACTGACAGTTGCCGGTCCTCTGGAGTAGACTTGACAGCTGACTCTTTGTTGAGGAGATCAAAGTGAGTATAAATGTGTTAAGCTCATCTGGTAATGTGGCACACATGCGCTCCTGCTTTTGTAGCCTGTGATGTTCTGGATTGCTCACCACATATCTTCTTCTTCTGGTGCTGAGGTCTCGCTCCAGTTTCTCCTGATGTCTCCGCTTTGCCTCCTTGATGCCAGCTTTCAGTCTCACTCTGGCGGTGCTGTAAGCTTCCTTGTCACCTGACCAAAAGGCAGCTTTTTTGGCTCTGGATAGGGCCCTCACTTATCCATTCATCCAGGCTTTCTGGTTGGAGAATGATTTTATTGTCTTTGTGATCACCACATCATCAACACATTTGCTGATGTATGATGTCACTGATGATGTATATTCCTCAAGATTGATGTGGTTTGCCTGGGTGGTGGGAACATGTGCCAGTCTGTGCACTCAAAACAGTCCTGTAAAGCTGCTGTAGTTTCACTGTCCACAGCTGTCCACACTTTAACTGTATTTTTCTGATGGTTTGACCCTTTTAATCATCTGGGAGTAAGTAGGTAGGGGAGCAGGGTAATATGGTCCATTGACCAAAATGGGGGCAGAGGAGGGCTTTGTAGCTGCCAGAAACATGGTCCAGGGTATTACTTGCCCTGGTGGGAGTGTGGACATACCGGTCGGGCAGGATGTACGGATCGGGTAGCGACAGGATTCACCAAGTGACTCCAGCCAGCGCAGATTGTGACGATTGACAATTGTGACGATTGTCGATCTAGACCAGGAGTGGCCAACCCGCGGCTCCCGAGCCGCATGCGGCTCTTTGCCTGGTTTCATGCGGCTCTTACGTTCATATCGAAGTTTGTGTTTGTGTTTTTTTTTAATGTGCGTGTTCGCTTCGCTTGAGTTCAATACGGTATTTTCATCAAGTGCGCATGTGCGTGAGATGAAAATACCGCAAAGTTTCCCAGTAGGGGCAAGATCATTTAAGTAAACAATTTGTGTCAAGTTCGCTCTCAAAATGGCAGGGAAAAAATGCACAGCAAAACGAAAATATGAAGATGAACACAGGACGTTTTTAACAGAGTGGGAGAGTTTATATTTTTTTGTTGAACGTAATGGCAAGCCATTCTGCCTTATATGTCAGGCGTCATTAGCGCATTTCAAAGCTTCAAATCTTCAGCGCCACTTCAGCTCACTCCATGCTAACATCGACCAGGAATTTCCAAAAGGGACTGAACTTCGCAAGCACAAGTTGGTCACTTTGAAAAGTCAGGCAGAAAAGCAGATACAGTTTTTCCAAAAATTTACAAAGCGCTCAGAGACCGTAACGCTTGCATCGTATCAACTGGCTTGGAACATTGCACGGGCTAAAAAGCCATACAATGAAGGGGAGTTCGTTAAAAAATGCCTCAGTGACGTTGTTGAAATCTTGTCTCCTGAAAACGACAAACTAAAACGCATGGTATCAGACGTCCAACTGTCCCGCCACACTGTTAAACACAGAATATCGGACATTAACACGGCTATTGAATCACAGTTGCACTCCTTCAAGCATGTGAGTATTTTAGTGTCGCATTGGATGAGAGTTGTGACATACAAGACAAGCCTCAGTTGGCAATATTTACACGGTCTGTGTCAAACGATTGTGTGATCAAAGAACTCCTTGATATTGTGCCATTAAAAGACAGAACCCATGGCATAGATGTGAAAGAAACAATGATGACTGCATTTGCGAAAGCAAATCTGCCCATACCGAAACTAACTGCAATAGCCACGGATGGAGCGCCAGCCATGATCGGATCTGTGAACGGGCTTGTGGGGCTGTGCAAAGCTGACCAAACATTTCCCGAGTTTTGGAATTTCCACTGCATCATCCACAGGGAGCAACTCGTGTCTAAATCATTGAATTTAGACAACATCATGAAGCCTGTGATGGTAATCGTCAACTACATCCGCACACATGCGCTTAACCACAGGCAATTCAAGAATCTCATCGCTGAGCTGGACCAAGGGCTTCCAGGTGACCTGCCACTGCACTGCACTGTGAGGTGGCTGTCAAAAGGCCAGGTACTCTCTCGTTTCTTTGAGCTTTTGGATGCCGTGAAACTGTTCATGGAAGAGAAGGACAAGGACTATCCCGAGCTCTCGGACCTCAAGTGGATTATGGATCTGACCTTTTTGGTCGACATGCTCTGTCACTTGGACAGACTGAACCTGACCCTGCAGGGTAAGTTAAAAATGCTGCCTGACCTGGTGCAAAGTGTGTTTGCGTTTGTCAACAAACTGAAGCTGTTCAAGGCGCATATTCAAAAGGGAGATTTAACGCATTTTCCCACTCTGCTAAAAGCCAGCGGGCAAGTCACCAGCACCGCCCTGAATAAGCAAAGAGCCAGATATGCAACACTGGTTGAAAACCTGCACGAAAGCTTTGTGACCCGGTTCCGTGATCTACAACTGAAAAGGCCACAGATTACGTTCCTCGTCGACCCATTTAATGCGGAGACGGACTGTTTGAAAGCCCCGCTAGTCACAGATGAGGCTGCGGCTGAGTTGGAGATGATCGATCTTTGTGAGGAGGACCAACTGAAACCTGCTTTAAGGGAAGGGACCATTGAGTTCTGGAAAAGTGTGCCAATGGAAAAATACCCCAATGTCAAACGGGCTGCGCTTAAGATACTGTCAATGTTTGGGTCAACATACGTCTGCGAGTCTGTGTTTTCTACCCTGAAACACGTGAAATCAAAGCATCGATCTGTTCTGACTGACACCCATGTGAAAGAATTGCTTCAAGTGGCAACAACGGAATACAAGCCAGATTTGAAGAGGAATGTTCAAGGCAAGGAATGCCAGAAGTCCCACTAAGCAACATGCATAGTAAAAGAAAAACGCTATTGTAAATTATTATATTTTTGTTTGTGGACTTGGTTGAACTGAGAGTTTGTGTGTGTGAGACAGTGCACACAATGTTCATTGTTGAAAATGACTGGCCTGTGGTCTTAGTACTGTAGGAGTCAATTTCTGTCATTATCATGTTGGTGTGTGACATTTACAATAAATCTAGCTGAGCAGAGGTGTGTGTGTGTGTGAGAGAGGAAGGGATGGGTGATGTTCATGTGTGCCCATGTGTATGATGTGGCTCTTTGCGGTAACACAGTAAAAAATGTGGCTCTTGGTCTCTGACTGGTTGGCCACCCCTGATCTAGACAATCAGTCTACGTAAAAGTTGCATGAATTCTGAAATGACTGTTACATATGAAAGTGGCCCATATCAGAATTCACACTATTCACACTACTATAAAAAATAGATCTAAGTCACAGATGAGCAAAAATTTGGATTTGGGCCACTTTTCCCTGCAGTCTGAACGTAGCCTATAAGACGTCTGGCCAATAAAGTCACAAATGCTACAATATTGCAAAAAAGTATTTGGAATTACTTCTGTAGAAGTAGAACTACTTGTTGAAAACATTTTTTAAAATGCCATTGATATACAGGTCCTGCAATGTTCTGATGCTATGGTTGCAAAAAAGTAGGGCAGATCCAATACTGTACTGCATGCAGATTGGCTGCCCAGTAAAAAGACAGAATGGCAATGGCAATGCCATACCACCTAATGATTTATAGGACATTGCAGTAACACTTTCCATAGTCTTATTCCATATAAACTCCAAAATGAATGTGTCTAGCTTGGGAAAGAATGCCTTTGGGATGAAAACTAGTAGAGACTGAAATAAACAGGACAATTTAAGAAGAGTGTAAGAAGAGCGAATTGATTCTTGCTGCTGGTTCTGACAGATGCTTGTGGGGCGGAATACAGAAGCAGCTTTACCCAGGTCACGCATTTGTTACTGTAGCCAAATATCTCCAGACGGTAAAAAAGGTACCCCTATTCCACACGGTCAGACGCCTTCTCTGCACCCATTCATATGACCACTTCAGCGTTCTTTGATGTAGGAACACTGTAAATTACATTGAGTAAACGCCTAATGTTGGAAAAAGCATGCCTATCTTTAATGTAAAGAAAGTATAGAATGTACAGTTTTTCACGCTGTGTCTGTTACTTATCTGGTGAAATTAAACATTATTGTGCTTTACTGCCCACCAGGTCCTCTCAGGGAATTCTTGGAGGAATTAGACGTCCTCCTGTCGAACATCCCTGAAGACAGCTCACTGCTTGTACTTCTTGAAAATCTTCACAGTGTCCTTTCATGAAGCACCCAGACAACGGTAGCTGTACCAGATTGTCTTTTGAGGAAATTCCAGTGGCCTGAACTTTTAACAATGCAGTAATATCCAAGAAGGTTGTATTATTGAGGGTAGATAAGGAAAATTACATTAACTGAAGCCAAGTCATTAGACACTGTTGATGTGTGTTCATCAGTGTGGTAGATGCATTTACATCTGTGGTTGTTTGAAATTATATTAAAAACCTTTTCTACACAAACATTTTCCTTGGTGTGTACTGCAACTGTCTCTGCTGTTGTGAAATTAGCTAAGATTATACAACAGACTGTAATAGTTATTGTAGTTAATGTTTTGTTTTCATTGTGGGAAAAATTTTGACATTGATTTTTTTTTCTGGTTTTTGCAAGGTCTGTTGCACTAATAGAATTTTATGGAGATATGGCCTTTGCTTGAAGCAGTCACAGTGGAACAGCCTTCCACACTGTCTGAATGCTAAATCTCCTCATCATTAAAGCAGCCCTATGAAATAAGAAGTGAAAAAAATCCCCTGACCTGCAGGAAAACTCCCTTAACTGGTTACATGGTGCTGCATTTCTCTTTGTGTATGTGTGTTGTGGTTCCATGGAGCAAGTGATGTTAGTCCTGAGTTGTGGCAGGAAAGTACCAGCAACTCTGAAGTTGATTTCCCCTGTGTTTCTGATGGCAGGGTTGGTTGATTGATTATGTGGTGGATGTATTGATGCTGAAATTAATAGTAGATGAATTGTGATTTTTCATATAGCTTGATGTATTAGTGACTTTGAATCAAGAACATTTTTCTGTGGTAATCTGAGTCTTAACATTCAAGGTGTGTATAGTAAGAGGCAGACTGTGAGTTCCAGGATGAAGTGCTGAGGCGTTACTATCATGGCAGGATGCACAGGTTTCAGGGGAAATCAATATTCAGCCATCTCTTCATGCCCGTAGCCGCTGCTGCTCTTGACAGCAGTTATTTGACTCCTCTGCCAGGATGACGGCCACCCTGGAACTTAAGTAATGTTTGAGCCGACACAGGCAATTTGTATGCATTAATCACCCATCATGCCCCAGGCGATGCTCACAGAGGGAGACAGCTACTGAGCATGTGCAGAAGCATGAGCAAGCACAGAGGAAAGACTGAAAGCAGGTGTGGAAATAATGAGTGAAAGTGAAGGCAGAGGTAAAGAAAAGTCAAAGGGGGGTGCATTAAATCCACACTAATAACATATGTCAAGTCAAATCAATTTATTTATAGAGCACATTTAAAAACAACAAATGTTGACCAAATATGCTGCATATAATTAACATATATTATTTGATATATGTTTCAGCTCAGTTTTTAATTTGTGAATTTGAAATGTATTGTGATGTATTGCAGAGTAATTGCACAAGACATTAGATGCACAGTTATTTTAGACATTAATTACATGTGGGATGTTGTAATAACATAAATTCTATAGGATCAACTCAACTGGTCCTAAAGCACTTCTAAGTGTATTTAGTATGTGATACCACAGCAATGAAAATGTTTTCTAATATCAATCAGTTACCAGTACTATTGTTAACTTTTTGAGGACATAAAATGATTATAAGATTAACGCACCATATGTAAGTTATTTTCCGTTTCCAACTTGTAAACATGCATAAAAACACAAGTAGTGAGGTATTTTCCTGAAAGGTCTGATATATCCAGCTTCTCACTAAATATTACATTAAACAAACTGTAATGTATCACATCTGCTTAAGTCCATCATTCAAGGTAGCTAAACCCTAAAATCCATCAGCAGACTTGAAACTTGCTTAAGTTGTTGGATCCATCACAGTGTCAAGTCATCTATAATTTTTGTCAGTTATATTTTAATTGTGACATAATGCAATGTGGCCTTTAAAATCAACCTGCACTTAAACTGCATTAGTACACAATTATATAAAATGACAAACACAAAAGACTTAGATACTATTTAGATACTAATTGATTGTCCTTCAGAATATAAACGAATGGAAACCAATCACTACCATCCAAAAACTGCATAGTATGCATCTCCCTAACAGTTTACTGGGGGCTCATCTGGGAGCACAGCGGAAAAGGCAGAGATCCTTATGAACTTCATACTTCATACTTCATACCACTGTGCAGTGTGGGCACCTACAGACAGCCAGACAAGACACTGTCATTCCAGCAGGTCAGGTAGCTTGGGTCAAGGGCCATCCAACATGGACTTGTCTGATTCAGTCTTCCTTTTTGAGCCTGATGACAATGTGCAACTTGCAGAAATAATAGAGGAATAGAGGAAAAACTAGAGGAAATGAACACTCTCAGAACACTCTTTCAAGGAAAGAAACTCAGACTGTACCTGAATACCTGAAGAAAACGGAGCAGAGACACAAGATACTGATGAAAACCCACCTGTCCTCCCCAGACCTAAGGAAGAATATGAAAACAATGAGCATCTACTGTAGATTCTGACTCTGAAGCTCGACCCCCCCATTTTCTTTCTTCATTCCACTTTTACTCCATTCTCATACTGTTAGTACAAAGCGGTAGTGCGCAATAAATCCATCATTTATTGACTACAGTGTGTTGGAGTTATCTGTCTAGTTAAGGAAGGAGACTCTTTGACGAGAGCAGAACAATGCTCACACCATATCTTTCGCACTCCGACACCATACATGCAATATAGCTACTTACAATGCACCTGTCACTCCATCTACATACATTCTACCCACAAGGTCTGTTAAATAGAGATTTGAGAACTAGAGAGGTTTAGAAATGAAATTAAACTTTAATTGAAATAAAAATGGTTAGAAGTCTAAAGTAAAGGTTTTGGGAAATGTCAGGAGCCATTTTTACCCGTCAATAATGATAAACTTTAAACTCTCTGCTGTACCAGTATCTGTAGTTTCACACTACTGACTGAAAGAGCTACTCTGGGTTGCCCCCTCACAGCTTCTCTATCTCCTCCTTTATCTCTCTGTCAAGAAATAGCCTACTTGATAGAGAAAATATACAAACCTGAAAACTCTTCATAGACATGATACTGACTGATAGGAGCAGTCATTGAGTTGTTTGAAATTTCTAAAAATATTTTAAGGAAAAATCAGTTGTCCCATAATGTTGGTATCATCCAAATGAAAATCAACACTCTTGATTATATAAGAGTATAATATATATACCCGATCCGTACATATGATTGAATTTTTTTTACCTGATGTATATTCAGCCAATCTGGTAAGTTGTTGTCACTATTGTCTTTCATCCAAAAAGACAGTGCTCTGATGTTGGCTGTACAGTAAGAATGCCAGAAATTAGATGCACTGTACATTCTATCAAATGTAGTTCTTTGTAGAGTATTATCTTTCCCTATTCCAAATAATGGATTAACCAATTTGTTACAGTCCACTCAAAAAGACGGTTGAAAATTTTAACCATAGCATTCATTTTCATGGTGTTGCTACCCAGAGACAGTAGGAGCAGATCCCTGTGGTCTAAGTCTTGTTTGTTAAGTGATAAAATCCTAAGGAAGTTTGCCTGAATGCATCTAGAGTCAGAGTTAAAAGCACAATTCTAAGACACAAACCTTATGCACCATAATGTCTCTTGTTATTCCTTTTATATCTACAGTATCACTAGGAACTCAACAATCACAATTCCAAATAATGATAATGGCGGGATGCCTTGTCTAGTTCCACACTGCAAATAAAACTGTCAAGATATATTGCTATTTGTACAGTCACCATACATAGTATCTTAATCCAGTGTATGATGTCATGTTTGTGATTATGTGTTTTCTTCTTTAGTATAGCGCACAACAGATTTTAATGGATGTGAATGTATTATCAGTCATCAGTTTGCATGACTACCAACAGTAAAAAAAAAGACAAGTTAAGAAAATTAAAAATAATATTTTTATTGACAATTTTTACAGTGGCGAACATTTTTACAGTGGCAAACTTATAAATCATGTTTTCATCATATACTCAAGTCACAGTAATAAATACATCATATCTTGCTTCTGTTTTGTTTTTCATACTTAAAGGACCACTAAGCAATTGGTTAGGCCAATAAGATAAAGTAAATAAAATACTATTTAGTTATCAATAATGTTGTACATAACGTACACTGACAGTAGATCAAGGTGAAAATGTTTTACAGGTTGAGCATGAGCTTATTTTCTTTAACAGGTGGTAGTAGGTGCTCCTTCTGGAATGAGCACTGAGCCTGACTGTCTGCAGTTCAGTTAACTCAGCAAAAACTAAACATGTCTGATTTCCAGTAACAGTAGTATCCTTTGTTATGGTCTCTACAAGTTGCTCTGTAGCACAAGTTAATGGTGAAAACATACACTGCAGTCTACACAATTTGAAGCTGAGGTATTTAAATTCTGATTATAAATATGAATATACATATGAACCACTAACCAATGTATTTGCAAAATCATGACAAATTTAAAGCTGCATTTATGCATTATTATCTGTTCAGCAGCCACAGTGTAACTCTCTGTCTCTGTAACTGTTTGCTGATCTTGACAGGGAGCTTTTGTGCTGCCCCCTGTGGGGGTTGTTCCGAATTGATCATACTGTAAATGTATGAAAAAACCCCAAACAAGCCTTAAAAAACCAAAACAATGAGCTACAAGTTGTTCAAAAGCTGCTGATTGAGTGTGGAATGAGTCAACCCTTTCATAATATCAAAAATAAAGATTAAATATAGATATAAATACCATCAGACACAATATAAGTCTGAAACAGTTTGGCCTAAAAAGAAAAAGGTATAAAAATGGACATATAATTGGCTGTTTTAGCTCTTCCTTCAACCTTATCTAAACCCCTGGATTCTATAATTTTGTATTTATATGGGGATATAAGACTCATAGAACAACCTGCAGAATGGACTTTGTCTCCCAATATTTTAAAGCTATTATTGCACTGCTGCTACTAAGGCTATGGTATGTGTGATGTGATGTGTGTGTGTGTGTGTGTGTGTGTGTGTGGCAAGTGAACAGGGTGAATGAGTCTGATGCCACATTTTGGCTCAGTATGCAGCTAAATATGACTCTGTACTCCCCCCTGGCCATAACTTCACTGTGACAAATTATTTGATCCTTGACCACATTGGAACTGTTTTTGTCTTCCCACTTGCCCAAGACTTAGAGCCAAAAGATCAACACAAAATGTGGTGTTCTCCCTCAACAGCATTTTTTGTTTCACCCAGAAATCAGAAATTATATTAAATGCAACATCCCTAATTTTTAAAACCTTCCTAACCAAACAGCAATCTTTACCCCAACTCCAGGAATCTGGTCTTCAAAGTTGTATGTCTTCGTAATTAATACACCATCCAAGTGACTATCTCAGGAGTAAGAACTCTACCACTACATTCCTAAAAAATATTTCCTATCAATCATTACAAAGAAAGCACCCAAAGAGCACCTTCATAAAGGCTGCACAATCCTATAAATGTGTTATGTTTTGACATTTTTTTAATCTGCACCAAATATATACACAGAGATAGACAATCATGGATGTGTGATGAATGTTAAGAAAACCTTTAAAAACACCACCATTATCACCGAAAACTAGTCACTGGTCCCTTGGTCTGATCTTCCACTAAATTTCACTGAAATCTGTTTTTACGATTTTGAGACAACAAAATAAATAGAACCAAAAACATAACCTCCATGACGGATGTAAACATTCAAGACACCTGACTGCTGTATGACCGTACTGTAAATTCTCATATAAAAGCCAGTATCCAAATAATGTTAAAATAATAAGCCGCACAAAAATTGGTCGCTAATAAGTTAAATGTAAAAAGACACCGAAGTCTCCTGAAGTTGTTTCACATTAGAAGACTACTGGGAACAAGAGAGAGTTATGAGTTATGTTCTGTTGTGCAATGATAGAATTAGTGCTGTAGAAATGTACATTATACTGAATTTATCAAGACAACAGGTAAACATGGATGAAGTGCTGAGTTTGTATCAACAATAACTTAAAACATAGGGAGTCTTACTAAAATATCAAATATCCTCATAAAACAGGGGAAAGTAGATGTAAAGGCCTGTCTCTAATAAGCCTATTTCAAATAAAGTCTCTTTGCAGGTGTGGTAAATAAAGGCTCCAGCTATTTATTTGAGATTTTGCGGTATGTCCTTGAACTGCACCTGTCATGTGAGCTATATTACACTGCACTCTTTTAAGCCTTGTGGGATATTGTTGAAATGTTTGAGATGATTATGTTGGTAAGTATCAGTATAGTCAAAAGTAGGTGAAGAAAAATCTTTGAAGAAAATTCATGAGAAAATTGCTTAATGCTCCTTTAAAAACAATACAGTGTCTTTGTGGTTTAATCAGCAGACATATTTAATAAGCACTGTAAGTTCCTACCCATTTATCATCATCATAATCATTGCCTCATCTTAATCATCTTAATCAGCAGCAATTTTTCACAGTGAGTATTAGACTTGTCCAACCCAAAGCAAAAGCAGAAGTAATAAAAGACAATTCAATCACAATAGATCAATCAGAAAACTCATGCACATTCTTTACCACCATGGAATACAGTATGACAAGCCTTGAGATCTGCCTGCACCAACTGATTCACTTGATTTTTACTAAGATAAACTGGATAAAAACAGTAGTAGCATTATTCACAATTACTGAGTAAGCTTCTTTTGCCGTCATCTTCTCTGCTAGTGATAAGGAGTTTGAAATGCATAGAGAAAGTGGTGATTCTCATCATTACTAAGATTGAAACTTTACTAAGATTTAAACCTGTAAACTGCATAAGTACACTGTCACCCGGGCTTCATTGTGCTTTTATATACCTTCAGGGTTTTTGTTTTATGACTTTATAGTAGGCTTACAAAACTGTTCTAACACATTAACCAACCAGTCTAATGAGTAAAGGTGTGTTCAGACCGAATTCAGAAGCAATTTTTTTTCTTTTGTCTGTTATTTGCACAAATATGACAGCTGGAGTGGTTTTCCAGTTAGTGTTTATTTGCCCCAATGGGACTGTACTGACTGTACAGATGCTAGCTGTACACTAGCTAGTGATGTACGCATAATCTCGAGCCAGGGGGTCAAAACCACGTAGTTCCTTGTGTGTGTTATCACACAGGATTCTTATGTCTTTACATGCAATGTTATTGCTTCATAACATGTTAACTACATGCTATACATTAAAATTATATCTTTGACTTAAAAGAACCTCTGAAACTAGAAAATATTTTGGGTATTAATTTACTAGGAAAGATGAAATTGGCTGACATGCATCTCTTTAACATATTGCTTGACGCCAATGAAGCAGGTGACAAGGACATGGAAACAGCCAGATCCACCAAAATTAAATTCATGGCTACCAACAATAGAACAAATTTTGGACATGGAAAAACCTTTACAATCAGAGATCACACAAAAGCAAATGGACTAAGATTTACCCCAAAGACAGACTCCGTAAAAGTTTTGGTTGAGTTTGTGTCTCTTAGTTATTTTTTGTTATTTTTTAATTTAACTTGTATAAAAAGTATAAGAATGTGCAATGCACTCTGAAGTAAACAACAATACATTAAGAGCATGTTTATACTTTGAAATTTGGCATGTTATCACAACTATTTTTCCATTCCATTGATGGCCACTGCTAGCCCCACCCTCTTTGAATACAAGGACTGACCTACACGTTTGTCATATTTGGTCATGTGACCTCTTACATGGCTCATGTTCAGGTTTACAGCTGAGAAACCTATCTGTTACATTCCAGGTTTTTAAGGAATTTAATGTTATGAATAAATAATTTGTGTTTAATGTATGAATAATATAATTCCCTACTGATCTACTAAACCCTTTTATATAATCTGTTCTTTTCCTGTGTTTCATGGTTTTACATTTTCTTTAACATTCTTTTAGCAAATCTGTAGTAGTAGTAGTAGTAGTTTGAATAGAGAAAGAAGCACTACTAAAGGGAGTGGAGGGCAGTAATTCAGTGCTATGATATCACATAAAAATAATTACAAGAAATGACATGATTTTCGCCACCTGGCTTGTGATAACCACTGACAATGTGTGTCTGTATTTGTGTGAAAGATTCTGACTGATCTCAAAACTTACCAGAAATTGCAGTTCTTTCTAGTATTTCCCTCCAGTCTCTCTCTTTTCCTCTCACTTTTATGAATTGGAGTCATAAAGTCTTGAAACATTTTCAACTCATTTGCTAATTTGCTAATTCAGATATTGAAAATGCTCATGTCCAGCTGCGTCTTTGCTTTGACTTTATAGATATGCTGCTTCTAAAATTGGTTTCCATTCGGTGTGAACACACACATTGACACTGCACTGACACATCCGCTGATGAGTGACATTGGTAAAAGCTTAATAATAATCTACCTGTAACCCCACCATAGCCTTCTGTCAGCATGTTTTTGTTTTGTTTTGTTTTTGTTTTTTTGGTAAAATTTTCATTTTGATGAACAATAAATCAGGCACCTTTGACAAACCATGAAAATTTGAGGCATCCACCAGTAACAAAGTGAAAGACATCGTTTAGGGATTCATCATGCTGTAGTGCATTTACCCATGGTGAGAATAAAAAAAGAGAAAATAATTGAATATTTTTTTCTGGTAGAAATGAACGATACAATAATTACTGTTATACAGTACACCTTTAAAAACATGTTGTGCGCCAACACTTAGCACAGTAGTACATTACTAATACAGTACAGAAATCCAAAAGGAGCATGAAGCCTCTGTGTGGACTTTCAGACAACCATCATGGACTTCATGATGTAAAACACCTAAATTACTAATCTCTTGGTGCCTCCACTTTCCAATGCATACTGCCCAAACAGTAGAGGAGGCAGGCACCCTGAGGTGTACAAAACATGATGCATAATAAGTTACAATACATGTTAAAAGCTCATCAATGAAAGTTCTCATTAATTATTTTAAGTACTAAAGCAGACAAAAATCAAACATCTGTGTGAAAATCTAATTATAGCAGGGATAAAAGATAAAAAGCTAGAGGCCCCTAAAGACTGCAATGTTCATTTCATCCCACTTTCCAAAAGTGTCAGAGAAATGAACATGTAGCCTATTTCCACCGCAGGAACTTTTCCAGGAACCCAGGAACCTTTTTAGGAACTCAGGAACTTTTCCTGCGATTTACCCAGAATCAGGATCTAAGTCTAGTTCCTGGCCCCAATAAGGGCCATGCTCTGGAGGTAGTACTTTCTAATGACTATCAGGGCAGAGTTTGCAGCACTGAACATCGCTGTTTAGTCAAACATTAGTAGGTGGAGTAGGGATTTCTTGTAATTTCTTGGTATTCTTTATATGTAATTCAACAAAACAAAACTTAATTTGCCATTTAATTCAATGTATTTATATTCTCAAACAGAAATAAATAATCACCAAGACACTCAGCAGATTGTTGCTTCTTTAGAGTTTTTTCAGTCTCTTTTGCATCCATTTGTTACTTTCATTCAAACATCAGAGTCACCCAACAGTAAATTACAAAAGACATCACAACTGTGTTGTTGTTTTGTCATGTGTGGAAACTTTCAAATGCTGCTGTTGTTTTTTTAATCTGTTATCAGACTAATTTGCCTAATCTTCGCTGTTTTCCAGCGGTGGTACAAAAGCAAACAGGAAAGCGCAAAAGGGGCTTTAGTTCCTGATTGCGTTCCCGAGTTTAGTTTCAAGTGTTCCTTAGTTCCTGGAACTCTTTGGTTGAAATTTTGCTATTCTTAGAGTCTTAACAGTAGTGCAACTAAAAATGTAAAATTTGTCCTGAAAAGGGTGTAAAGGTCAAGGTCAAAGAGTGTCCCAACCCTATTGCCAGAAGAGCGTTTATATTGGATAATTCTGCTACACCCCAGATTATGTTCAATTATAGCATTTTCATAAATTTAGAGAGAATGTTTTTTAAATTATAATTTTTTAGCAAGAGGTTTCTCTGGGTTATGTGAATGTGCTCAGTAAATTCCTGCTCATTTGATTTTCACAGTTCTCGTGTAGGAGTGCAATTTTAAATCATTGGTGGTAGTAAAGGAAGTGTCAAGATTCATTAGGGTTCATCATCTGGGGTCAATAAATATCCACATCAGATTTCATGGGCCAGTAATTGTCTAAATGTTATGCTCTGAACTAAAATGTTAGACAAATAGCCTCACTTTTAGGCCTTGTGGGGCAAGATTTTGCAGGGGGACAATTCAATGGATTCATCTTTAATGTTTTTTTTTTCCTGCAGCATTCTATGGCTGATTTTTGTTTTGTCCCAATTTTTCTATTCAGTCTGTTAGTGGAAACTTATTCTGAGGTGTACTTGCCATCATCTGTGGTGATTTGCTGTAAACTCAGCAAAGCTTTAGGCATGGAAATATAAAATCCAGGTGAAAATCAATTTAACCATCTACTATTTTAAAAATAATCTGTCTTCTTCAGATAAAATCAGTACAAACTGAAATTGATGAGCCTTAGGTTTTATGAATGGCACTCTTAAAAGAATGGATAACACAGCGATCGTAGTCTATATGCCTCTTTTTTTTGCTCTTTTTTTATTTTAATCTCAGTAACACTCACTGTTGGTCACTCTGTCTGTATCTCCAGAGTTGTTGCTTTGGCACGGTAGAGATTAAAGTCTGATCGATGGCACTGCACAAGTGAGCACAGAGGAGGAGGGACAAGTAGATGAAAGAGGAGAAAAACAGTGTCACAGAGTTTCTCCTTTTACTTGCTCGTTGTTATTGAGTCCTGGCGAGGGTTTACTCTTCATGCCCTCAGTACCCCCCCGCGATGTCTCCTGGAAGAAGAGGTGTGGCATCCACACAGACATGATGATCCGCTTGTACTCCCTGCGGAAGTTCTGGTTCAGCAGGCCATAGATAATGGCATTAAGGCAACTGTTGAAGTAAGCCATAAAGTAGCTGACCACAAAGAGCCACTCGGGGATGCGAGGCACCACTGCTTCAGGGTTGATAGCAACAGCGAGCCCAATAAAGTTGAGTGGTGCCCAACAAATTGCAAACAGCACGAACACCACAAACATGGTGATAAAGTTCCTCAGGTCACTAGGCTTGATGCGAGGGCGGACCTCTGACTTTACCTTCCGCCTCACCTGGATGACCAGGATCCAGATACGCAGGTAGCAGAAGGTGACCACAGCAATGGGCACAAAGAAATGGATGACCACCACTGTGATGGTGTAGGACGTGCTGACTGTCTGTGCAAATGTGCATGAATAGATACGTGGGTCGTACTGCAGCGAGCCCACAAAAAAGTTGGGCACGATGGCTAAGACTGTCAGCAGCCAGATGAGCGCCACCAGCAGCAACGTGTTGCGGTAGCTGTACAGCTTGTCGTAGCTGAAGCTGTGGCAGATGTAACAGTAGCGGTTGATGGCAATGCCTGTAATGTTGAAGATGGAGCCAATGACACTCAAGCCCATCAGGAAACCACTCACCTGAGAGAGAGAGAGAGAGAGAGAGACAGAGAGAGAGAGAGAGAGAGAGAGAGAGAGAGAGAGAGACAGAGAGAGAGAGAGAGAGAGAGAGAGAGAGAACAACAGCTCAGTGTTGTAATAAATTACAACACAAAATAATGGGTGCATTTGTTTATTGTACAAATTAACAGTAGATGTTACTTGATGAGAAATAGAGGAGTGTTAAGCTACTTTTTATTAGTAGCTTGCCACTCATAACAAAAGTGTAGTGTTGCTGTATTAACAACTTCTAATAAAGAGTAGCTTGTAGCTTCTTGAGCTACAGTTTCAAAGTAGCTTCCCCAACACTGCAGGTAAATGAGAGTCAAAAGGGCAACGTTTTTTGCAAGAGTAATTAGCTGAGCAGCCAGTATTGGCTTCCATAATGATATGCTGTGTACGGGAATGGGATGTAAGAGGAGAAGATCAATAAAAATATTGCAGGGTAGGCTGTTGAACATGAAAAAGATCAGCACACATTCTCACATTGATCTTTGTCAGGCTTTGTTAAGTGAAAGGGTAGTGTAGGTTGAAATTACCAGCAAGGTGAGCATGACATTAGAGCTAAAAACACAGTAAAGTCACTCCTGCAAGTTCCTCTTGCAAAAGAAAGAGAAGTCAAGATTAAAACCTTGAACTGATTTAATGGGGAAGGAGTGACACACACAGCTGGCATGACTGAAAACACTGGAGGAGACAGGATAGGCAGTCAGATGAAGGAAGGTGTCTAGCTCAGCCTCATTTCTTGTCTCTTCTCCCTCTGTATGAAAGGTACCCTGGAGGTCATGTGGCTCAGGTCCTACCTGTTTTGACAGCACCTGGAAGTTGCACAACGTCTTCCAGGATCCATATTCTTCATATATGTTTGCAATCTATCTACCTAATATTGACATTTCTCCATATTGTTATTTTACTATTCTTTTTTCTGTCTACTCTGTACACACAACATCTATTGCATGTCTATCTGTCTGTCTGTCCTGGTAAAGGGATACCTCCTCTGTTGCTCCTCCTGAGTTTTCTCCCTGTTTTCTTTTTTTTTGGGAGTTTTTTCTTATGTGAATGGAGGGTCTAAGGACAGAGAGTGTGGTATGCTGTACAGATTGTGAAGCCCATTGCAGAAATAAGATCCAGATTGTTAGAAAAATCCTTTAAAACCAAGTTAGCATTAGATATACAGTCAGGGCTCACCTTGCACTGGGTGTCACCCAGTGACCAGCCATCATGGAAGATGGCGTACAACACCAGAGGGTAGGGGTAGAATGCAACCACCAAGTCAGCAAAAGCCAGGCTCACCACAAAGACATTTCCTGTGAAGGACAGAAGGAGAGACAGAGAGCCATGTGAGGCTGTGATTGAAACTGTAAGCAAGCAGCAGGTCCATGTATATGCATGGCCACACCTCACCCATGGCAGGCTTCCTAACAGTGTCAACCAATCAATCACAGTAACACAAGCAGCTAGAAACACATTAATTTCCTTTCACAGCATTACACTTCATTACAGTTTCCTACTTCTGTCACTCAAACTCATTGGATTAGGTGGACAATATACAGGGAACTAGTTTCATTCAGTGTTATTGTATAATGTGATCCAGTCTAAGCTGATCTAAACCTCTATTAGTGTTCCAACTATTTTTCAGTATCTCAGTAGCTCCTACAATCTACCACAGCATCCACAGACTGAAACCAATAAGGTGCCATCCATCCATTACTGTATCTATACCACCTATCCTGCACAGGGTTGCAGGGGAGCTGGAGCCTGTCCTGGGGCGACAGGGTGGGTAAACTGTGGACAGGCCACCAGTCTATCACATGGCTGACACAGACAGACAATCACACTCACATTCACATCTACAGACAACTTTTAGAGGGGTTACTAGTTATTATGTTTTTGTCCAGATTAAAAACTGCATGTAAAACTGTACATGTAGGAAATGGAACAACTCTTCTTTTTTCTTCGTTCAGACTCTGGACCAGAGGCAGAGGTGTAGGGGCGATGGTGGAGGTGGATACATGGTACACGGAACTGAATGTTTTAGGTTATTCAGTTTGCTGCATACATTGAAACATAGGCATATAGCCTAAAGAGGTACAGTATGTGGTCAGGAACGGTAGGCAGGTCTCAGACAGAACAGGACACTGTGCATTGGTGCTGAACCAGTTACTGTATCTGGCCTTGTGCTTTTTGCTTGTGCTGTCAGGAGGTGGTACACACACATAGGCGCACAAACAAAACAAAAGCAACCCACATCTATAATACATAAAAACACCCTGCCACATGTCTAGATCATCATTTTATATGTTTATCAGTCATGTTATATGATCGCTCAAGGCTACAGTCTATTCAGGCAATGACCATATACCATATATAAGTTTCTTGTTATAACAACATACCAGCTTATCATGTCATAATGAGAAAAGTTTGTTTTATTGAGATACATTGGTTTTGTGAAATAACAAAAAACTTTTGTGATATAACAAGTTAAATTGATATGTTGTTATAACAAGAAAAGTTTCTTGTTAAAATTGGATAATTTGGTATCTAGTGATAATGAGAAAATGTCATACTAACATGAAAAATATATTGTTATAAGGTGAAAAGGATCTTGTTAAAATAAGAAAAGTAAACATTTTTTTGTCATGGTGGCAACATTGACAACAATGCTGTACAGTGCTGCTGAAACAAAAGTTTCGATTCTGTTCACTTTGTAATATGATCCCAATACGCAAAGTAGGTAGGCAGAGTTGGCAGACTTGTCAACCAAAATGCTGTTGTTTTGCCTTTGCAGAGGAAGGGCTCGTCTGTGGCTTTTTGACGGGCTGCTTGAGATAGCAGGAAGAGGTGGAGTTAGTACTGGTGATCTTTCAACTTGATGGTTGGATTCTTTCCTCATGAATATGGCCACATTATACAGATGTAATTTACAAGGGAGTTCAAGGAGAATCAGTTCAACACACACACACACACACACACACACATACATAGTTCACAAATAGCTTTTATAGAGCAGGAAAACGATAAATGGCTGTTGATTAAAAAATGCCAGTGAGATAAAGTATCAAATATGATAATTTTTAAATACATTTTTTAAAAGAATACTAGGGAGATTACTGCTAGTAGAGTCAAGATGATTTAACCCTCTTTAGCGACCTGGGACTATATTACACCCTGTCTAATTTATTAATTTCATTTCATTTGCACTCAACTCCCTGGCATTCCTCAAACTATTTGTCTTTAACAATGTGTGTGTCAAAATGTCATAAATGATAAAAAGCATAGTTTTTCTAATGTTTTCCTAGACACCCGAGGTATGGTTTGCTGGATGCAAGGTGATGTGATTTGTGATTACTGACTAATTTGTGTTTGGTAGGTGTCAGTCTATGAGAAGTTACTTCTTAAGTGAGAAGCAGGCTTTGTGTAAGTCAGATAGTACTGTATAAACTGCGCTAAAATCTATGAATTAATTTTGAAAAATAAAATGTTTCTGACATCTATACATGATTGTCAAAATGTCATAAATTCCAAAAATATAGACAATATAATTTCAATAAATGGCTTAATTTGCTATAGGTGCTGGGTCACTAAAGACCCGACATATGTAGGAATGTTTGAAAAAAACAACAACATGCATTTAAGGGTTAAATCCGCTCCACCCTCAGGAAAAACTGTTTTGTCTCCACAACTGTTAGGACTCTAAAAAAAAAGCTCAATCATCAGGATGTTTTGTGGTTCTTTGTTTCATCCAACACTTTGACAGCTGGGCTTTGACAGATGAGTTGGTGTATCAGCTTGGGTCAGCCAGCTCTCAGCTCAACCCTACAGCCAATTTTAGGCCGCTTTCAGACAGAATCAGGCGTTGCGGCAATTCAATGCAGGGTTGTGCAGCGGTGTGGGAGTGTCACATACTAACCAGTAATCCCAGCTTGAAGACCGATACAAGCCAAGTAGTCACTTGGCTTGTATCGGTCTTCAAGCTGGGATTAACGGGATTAACGTGGCAATTAACGTCTTTGTACTCCCTCGTGGCAACAGCTGAACAGCTGATGTACATTCATCACGGCGGCGTGAGTCTCTCTTCCATCTAAACAGTGGAATATTACAGTAAACAGCTAATACTACATGGTAAACAAAGTTCTTCTTCACCTGGGCATCTGCCGTTCTGATCACTGGCGCTGCATTTTTTTTTTCGGCACCCCCTGCAGCATGCACCGCAGCCTAAATGCAGTACCCCCATTCAAATTAATGGGAAAACTGGCGTTTTCGCCGCAGCGCCTGGTTCTATCTGAATGTAGCCTTAAGACTTAAAACTCTGTGATGACAGTCTGTGGTCTCCACTGCTATTGTACAGTCTGATGGCACTGGGCACAACTGAGCACCTGAAGAACAGTCTGCTCTGTCCCTTTCTGAAAAGGGCGTTAGTGTTGTGAGACCAGTCCAGTTTTTTATTGATTTGGACCCCAAGGTCCACACTCTCCACTTCCTCTCCCTGAATGATAACAGGGACAGGGGGCATCGTGTTCCTCTGGTAGTCCACCACCAGCTCTTTGGTCTTGCTGATGCTGAGCTTCAGGTGATTGTTGTTGCACCATGTGACAAAGCTCTCTATTAGTCCTCTGTACTCCTCCTCGTTGTCTTTGTTGATGCAAATGAGGGAAAATGAAGAGGAATGGTGCCAGTACAGTTCCTTGAGGTGCACCGGTGTTGCTTATCACAACCTCAGAGGCACTGCTATCCACTCTGACACTCTGACTACTGTGGCCAGCCAGTGAGGTAGTCCATGATTCAGGATGCAGTGGTGCAGTGCTGTCCAGTGTTATGGCAGATATTGGGTCAAGGAGAGCTGGAGGAGAGCTGGAGGGTGAAGGGGGGGTGTCCTCTGAAGTTTGGGGTTTACTGAGAGAGGGGGAGGTAGCCATGTTCTTGATGTTTTCCACTGAGAGGATGAGGGCAGAGTCCCCAGCAGAGGTGAGAATTTGGGTAGAGATGATGGGTGGGGACCCAGACACACTGTCTGGGGGTTGTGTCAAACCTATTGAAAAATAGGTTCAGATCACTAGCAAATTCTGGGTCCCCTTGAACTGGAGGCAGGCTTGCTGCAGCCTATCGTCTTTTCATCCAACACCTCATTCTAACTGTTCTGTCCCATTTTGGCCTCAATCTTCTCCCTGTAATTCATCTTTCCCTCTCTCAGTTTCCTCTTTAGCTCCTTTTGGACAGCACAGTGTTCCTCACGATCCCTTGCCATGAAGGCCCTCTTCTTTCTGTTAAGAAGGCCTTTGATCTCCTTATTAATCCACAGTTTATTCTTTGGGAGGCAGCTGACCTTTTTGGATGGTACAATGCTGACCTTACAGAAATGGATGTAGTCTGTTGTGCAGTGAGAGAGACCTTCAATGTCATCCCCGTAGGCCTCCTGGAACAGTTCCCGGTCTGTGACATGGAAACAGTCCTAGAGGGTCTCCTCGGCATCCTTAGACCAAACCTTCACTGTCCTTGTGCTGGCCACCTGGAGCTTCATCAGCGGCCTGTAGGTGGCTTCAAGGTGTATCAGGTTGTGGTCTGATTCTCAGAGTTGGGGGACGGAAGAGCAGCTGTATGCCCCCTTCACGTTGACATACATGAGGTCCAGGATTTTATTCTCTTTTGTTGCACAATCCACATATTGATTAAAGTTTGTCAGGACAGGAGAGAGGGAGACATGATTAAAATCCCCACTGATCATTATGAGGGATGTTGTGTTTGATGTCTTGCGATGACTGTGTAGATGACGGCACTTGTGGTTGCCACCGTAGCAACTAGTGGAATATAAACAATCACAACAATGGTGTGCGAGAACTCCTGTGGCAGATAGTACAGTCTCAATCCTACCGCCATCAGTTCAGTATCGGTTGTGCAAATGCATTCCTTCACAGTAATGTATCCAGGATTACACCACTTAGAGTTAACAAAGACAGCAAGACCTCTTCCTCTCTTCTTACCGCTCTGTTTTCCTCTGTCCGCTCATACTAGCATGACTGTTCGGTATATTCCCATTCAGCCATGTCTCTGTGAAGCAGAGCAAACTGCACTCCCTGTTGGAATGCTGGCTGTTCACCAAGGCAGTTAGTCCATCCACTTCATTGGGGAGAGACCTCACGTTCCACATAATGATCGATGGAAGGAAAGATTAAAATTTTCTGTCCCTCTCGATCCTCTCTCTGAAGTTCACTCCAGCTCTCCTGCCATGGCGAAAGTGTCTCTATATCTCCTCTGGTATGTATGCCGAAGGAACTCCGGCTCCACGCCGGTAATCCAGTAGCTCGTACCAGGCTTACATGCAGCCTTTTAAATTTGACAAAAAGAATGTGCATACATATTTTGTTTTTGTGTGTGTACACAGTTTTAGTCATGAATCTATGCAGACCTTTATGTATGTAACCCCTGATCTTCTCAATTCACTCTCAGAAAGGAAATATACTGTATAAGTGTACTTAGCAAAAAGTTGAACTGTTCCTTTAATTGAGTTTTATTTTATTTTATTTATATAGCACCATATCTTAACAAAGTTATCTCAGGGCACTTTTTCGTATAGATCAGGTCTAGAACGACTCTTTATATTTACAGAGACCCAACAGTTCCCACCACGAGCAAGCACTAGGAGACAGTGGCAAGGAAAACTCCCTTTTAACAGGTAGAAACCTTGAGCAGAACCAGGCTCTGTGTGGTTTGAAGGGGGAGGAGGGGAGCGGGAGAGAGAGAGCAGGAGGAAAGAGAACATACAGCAGCACAATACAGTTCCACATAGAGATGTAAAGTAATAGTTGTGGTAATGGTATTGATGTTAATATTAATAGAAATAATACTAATAGCAATATTATAATAGTAATACTAATAATAAGAGCAATAACAGTAAAAGCAGCAGTGGGTGTAGAGCAGGAACACGGGGTCAGCAGGTGCAACCATAGATCCAGACTCTACAGCTCCGGAGGCAGAAACACCTGCAGAAAGCAACAGAAGGAGAGAGAGGAGAGAAAGCACACAACTACAGGAAGAAGTTGAGTTAGTAACAAGCATATGTTAAGTTACCAAGGAACAAGGCAACTATTTATTACCCGTCACCCTCTGGAAAATAAACCTGTCTGAATGAAGCTTATATGTTGTGTGAACGCTGCGCATGAAGCACAGATGTGAAGGGTAAAATCCTAAATCAGGTGAAGTGCTCAGGTCATTCTAGTGCTTTGTGAAGAGGACATTAACCAGCGTGTAATCAGTGAAATAAGAGCTGATGGTACCACACTAACCAGACAGAAACAACTTACACAGTGACATACAACACTGTCCTTTCTCCTTGACAGTCTTCAGTAGCAGAGGACAGCCGCTGTCCTTTCAGCATGTATTTCCTGGCACTGCTACTACTATCCCCCAACTTGTGACCTTTTCAGCCCGCCACTCTCCTCCCAGAGGCCACCTATGTTCATCATTCAACAGCAATGAAAAATTACACATTCTCACTGAACACGAAACGCAAATAAATATAGCAAAGTGTCGAGGGAGAGCAGGGGTAATCTCTCATCTCTAATCTGTTTTCATGTGTCAGCGAAGTTACTGGCTCAGGAGTCCCAAGATGTTTCTCACATACAGCCAAGACAGAGAGGAAAGATGGATGCAGGGGAAATGAAGGCAGGAATTAGAGTTTAAAACATCAGAAACAATGCTTATATAACAAAGACAGGCAGGATCAAACTGTCTTAGAGGGGCTTATAGGTCACTTCAGTTGGCCAGGGAAAGAGATTTTTTTATCCAGTGGCAGATATTTCACACACATACCAATACTGTTCCACATTTCTTCCCCTTTGCTATTTGAACTACCGCAGGCAAACTCTGCCATCCCACAACCAATCCATAATAGGCTGCAGATGATCTCTGCTCTTCTCTGAGCAGTGGGAAGGAAGGCTCCTTCCCAGACTCTCTTCTGCTTGATTCAGAGGTGTTGAAATTCTTCAAACACACTGAATACCTGAAAAGCTGTGTCAGTGTGTGCTACAGCAGTGATGTCTCAAGTGACATTTCCCTCACCCTCCAGATGCCCCCTAAAATGCTACATGGCAGACAAACCTGCCAGACCTTGCTGACAAAGCCACTGTGGAATCAGAACAGGAAGTGCAACACTACCACCTCATTCTGAAGGACATCAAGAGTCACCTTTTCTGTGTGAAAACAGAAGAGATCCGGCCCCGTATTTATCAAACATCACAGAGCAGGACATCAGTCCTAACTGGCCCAAACTTTTTAACACACTTTTGGTCATACTTTTATGCAAGGCATTAAAGCATTTCATCAACTTTCTCAGTCAGTGAAATGACTACTATCAGTGATAATATTTAGGAGAGCTCTGGAGCTGTCCTAACCTGTTAGCAGCTGCAGGAGATGGAGATCAGACAGAAACATTCTGTGGGAGGAGATTTGGAAATACATTACATGACAATTAGCTTATTAAAAGACACTGTTTTCACAAAAACTTAATAATTTAGTTAATGACCTTGCAAAATCTTGGCTAATTTTCAACTGCAGTCCCTGGGCAGGCGTAATGACAGCTACAAAAGGCACGTAAAATACATTAAAACAAGAACAGCAATACTGTACATATAGCAGAGCACACTTCATAACAACACATAAAATACTTTAAAACAAAGACAACAATATTTAAAACATAAAACAAAGCACACTTCAGCTGTTTCTGCAGTAACCAAGGTCTTTGCAACTATACACTCTTGGACAGTGAAAGAGGGGATTCCATGTTCTCCATGGAGAGGTGCTTCACAGCCCACAGAGGGTTTGCAGCGTATTACAGAATTGTATAGGGCTGACTAGGCTGACTAGCCACTCTACTCTACTGAGTACAATGTCCTGCTGTTTAAATAGTTGTTTTAAACCTTGTTAGTTGCATAATGAGATGTAATCTATGTATTAATCGTGGCATGTTCTTTTTGCCTATATAACCTAGGTAACCAGCCTACATGTAAAAAATAGTGTTATTTTCTCCATTTTGAATTTCAGCCCTAACACTTCAAACTTTAACTGTCAGCCATGAAAACTACAACAGGTCATCATAATTTCTTAGTATGGTAAAACAGTGAAGTCATGCTTTCTCTTAAGAGTAATCCTTCTCCCTCATAAACAGCTTAATCAAGTTTAACTTTCAGTATGAGTCCTACAAGGGATTTTGAGATGTCCGATAAATACAGACCTTGGACTAGATTGTTAGAGAAAAGACAAGGAAGGTAAGTATCAGAAACAGAACTGCAGTGAGTATCAACAGGAGACATTTTGTCACATTGCACTGCAGTACTGTACACACTGACAGAAAGCAGAGATGTGAATGTGGTGCAGTAACAGTCCAGTGGGTCAGTGAAGGAGAAGAAGAGTCCATGTGATCCAGCAGAGTCGCATGTGTATGACACAGAAAGAGTCTTAGAGCAGGGCCCAATTTCCAAATGAGACTGGTAGAGTCAGGTTCAAGTGGAGGTCACCCTATACTGCCAACTCACAGCCCAGCCTATTTATCAACAATCCCCTTGAAGAGTTTCGGTCTGGGTTCAGATCCACAGACTACCGAAACTGGACTGACCAGGGTAGCAAACAACCTAACTGCCATGAATTCTGATTTTACATCTGTCCACCATGCTGCCCTCCTAGACCATGACACCCTCTTAGAGTGTCTTGAGAACCTCATTGGTCTCAAGGGGCTGGTGCTTGCCTGGTTCCCCTCATATCGAGTAACAGAACACAATCATTTTATTATACAATAATACTGCAAACACGGTGTTCCACAGGGATCAGTACTTGGACCACTTTTGTTCTGTGAGTACATTCTGCCACTTGGTCAAATCTTTAAAAACTACAACATAAAATACAATTTCTATGCTGACAAAACACAAATCTATCTTCATGGTATATCAAATGATTTTTCATTTGATATAACATGATTTTCCAAATGAGTTTCCATGCATTTTGATGGCTGCACAATTTCACAGAGATATACAGTCAATAATTTGGGAATAGTTCTTGACTCCTCTCTTACTTTTGAGCCACATATCAAGTACGTCACAAAAACTGCGTAAGTGGGTTTTAGGAAAGTTTCCGCAGTTTTCACTGCGCATGCAAGTAAGGTGCATCTGGTCTCATCGGATCGGACCGTATTCAGACAGACTCTCTAGCATGAACAAAACGAACAAATGCAGCTTTCAACCAACAGCACCACTTAAAAAAGTGTGGCATTGTCATGAGTAACGACGCAGCCCGTGTAGTTATCTTGATGACCAAAATACATTTCCTAACTTTGCCGTTTTCATAATGTCATATTGTTTGGCTGACATGAAGTCATATGGTGCTGTCAAGATGTGATTTACAATGTTGCAAGGGTATTATGAAGGTATTTTGTGCAAAAATGTAACAAAATGTAACTGTAGTGCTGTGGTTGTATTGTCTGAATTACAAATGCATTGCATGCAGAAATTGGTTTAGCAAAAACACTGAACATCAAAAAGAATGATAATATAAAAATAATGCAGCAGAGCCTTTCCTCATCAAGCTCCCCTTCTTTGAAATAAACTCTCTATGCAAATTTGGGAATCAAGCTATGCTGAGATTTCCAAATTTAGGCTTAAAACCTACCTACCCTTTTTCCGTATGCTACGGCCCCTCCTAATTTCACTGGTTGGGTAATCATTTAACTTCTACTTTGAGAATAATTTACCTGAATTCTGTTACTGTTGCTTTTATTATTGATTTCCTGAGCTCAGTCCTGTTGTTGTGTTAACGTTCTTACGAATCTCCCCCACCCACAAGGAGGTGAACAAATTGAGGACTTCAGTACTGCTGCTGGGTAGTACCAGGAGTTTCAAGTGTTATGTTGCCTGAGTATACCCACGTCCGGACTTCTAAATATTTCAAGTATAAAGTATAAACAAAAATCTCATAACTCGTATGTATGTTGTATCATGACAGTAGCAGATATTAGAAATGACCTGGAGACAATAAAATTATTTCAATCAAAATACAAATTTATTAACACAGCAGGCACTAAAAGTTGTACAGAGTCTACTGTCTGAAATGTATTTGTTGTTTTATAAACTGTAATCAAGAGTAGATAGACCCTGGTTACATTCGGTGCCTTAAACCCGGTACACTTTCAGCAAAGCTGTCCACCGAGAGAGTTGCTCCTCCAACGGAGACTGAACTCCGACTGCCCAGCTGAGTTATTTCTTTCCATACATATATGAACCCCAGGTCAAAGTAGTTTAATCTAAATGTGTAACCCTCCAAAAAAAAAAAGAATAAAAACCCTTAAGTTTTAACAAGGTTTTGGGTTAGCCTATCACTATGTGTGTTTGAATATTATCAAAGGTGCATTTGAGGATGTAAAAATGTGTGTATGGGCACATTGTATGAATATTGAGTAGAGTTACTTGGCCAGTTTCTCCTACTCCTCTGTTTGTTATCTTGACAAGTAATACATCTGTATGAGTTAGTTACTCACACCTTTTTACTAATTCTGAGTCTCCTTGAGGTTTCATGTACAAAGCAAACTCAGTTTTATGCATTTGTTTATTAATTTCATGTTATGCTTGAATTTAGTGGGGGTGAGATGTAACATATGCTATCAAGAGTAGATAGACCCTCGTTACATTGGCAAGGAACTTAAAGCTAAAGGGGGAGGTGGCCACCATTGGGGAGTTAGGGTAGATAAAATAGTAAGTAAATAAGTAAGCAAAGTTTTATTTATATAGAACTTTTTAAAACACATAGTTACAATTAGTGCTTCACACACACACACACCCACACACACACACACAAAATATAAAAATGAAAAAGAAAAAAAATTACAATATAAAACACAACACAAGCAATCATTGAGGGAGGACAGTTGATTCAGGTTATTAGGTTTGGCAGAGAAATAGATCTGTGTATCATCGGCATGAACAGTGATATCACACGTCTTGAAAGCAGCTGAACAGATGAACCAGAGGAAGCATGTATAGTGAGATTAGGATTAGTCCAAGGACCAAACCCTGAGGGACTCCACACGCATGTGAGCTGAGGAGGACACATGATTGTTGATACAAACATTAAAATATCTATTAGTCAAATAAGAATGGAGCCAGTTTAAAGCTGTACCAGAAATGCCAACCCAGCAATGCAATCTATCAAGTAAAATGGAATGATCGATGGTACCAAAGGCAGCAGTCAAATCAAGTAGAATAAGAATGGAATATTCACCTTTGTCTGCATTCATGAATGCCATTGGTCACTCTTAGTAATACAGCCTCAGTACTTTTTCAAGGATTTTAGATAAAGGGAGTATCTTGGAGATTGGTCTATAATTCTCTAACTGGGCTGGGTCGAGAGAAGGTTTTTTAAGAAGTGGCTGAACACTGGCAATTTTAAAATAGTCAGGTATGGATCCTGTTGTGGGAGAGATGTTGGTAATAGAGAGTTGGCAGGGACTTATTCAGGGATTTAAGAGACATGCCCAGAGTATAAACTAAGTCATGGTTATGTGTGGGGCCAGAGACATGCTGCACAAGGTTAAAAGATTTAAAAACGTTTAAAAGTTCTGTGGCAAATGAGTTAAGCGGATTATCAATATGAATGCTAAAGTAACCAACTATAATGGCCCTATCACATTTAAGCACAAGAGTAGACAGTAACTCAGAGAATTCATTGAGAAAACCCATATTTGAATTGGGGGGTCAATAAATGATTACCCAGCAAACTGGGTTATCACACACAATTTTAAAAGTTAAGATTTCAAAACTGTTAAAAGAACCAAAACTTAATGAAATACAAGTGAGATGATTCTTTATAAAAGTCATTATAAAATTCTTTATAATGTGTTATGATTATTGTTATAAAGCATTATTAATATGTATGAGTTCTTATAACTATAATTACACAGTGCCATAAGCATATTATAACGCATTATAAGTATGTTTATAATGCATTATAGACATGGGCATCATAGAAAGTGTTACTGCATAATTTGTTAAAACATTTCTGAAAAACTTGCAACAAGAAATGTTAACTAACAAATGAAAACGCTTTGAGAAAGGTTTATTTGCACAATAAGAAAACATGCAATGCAATGTAAATGTAAAAGTAACAAATGTGCATTGTCCAGTGATGCCTATGGAGGACTGTTACTTGTGCAGTCGACGATGTGTGTTTTATTTTCTGATTGTCGACTCTGTAGTGGCCAGGCATATGTTGAAGACCATTTAAAAAAAGGTTTTTCACCTGAGCCCCTATGTCCCCACCACTTTTCAACACAAAGTAACACCCTTGATTGAGAATGAAAGATTTATTAGACACGGACTGAGAGTTTAACAGAGCAAAGACAACTGGAATAAGGGGCTAAGCTGTAGGCGACTGAACTTCACATCACCAAGAAAAAAGGGGGTGGGGGTTTGAACTTCTCTCTCAAGCTCTCTTTATTTCATACGTTACACGACTTTCTGTCACTTCTGATGTGTACAAATGAGTGCAACACTACAAATGTTATCCAGGAGCGACTGTCTGTAAATGTGCTTAGCTATCCTCATATTCAAACAATTATCTGTCGCCTCCCCTTTCTACAATGGCTGGCTTTTCAAGTGGATATGTGCAATCAACTACTCCCTCAAACTAGCCAACACTCCCAAAGGGAATTGCATCAGTAATGTAGCAGTGATGATTCTCCCTCTCCACATTAAGATTCCCATTAGCTCCATCTGTCTTCACTGTCTCTTGGCCAGTTATGTCTTTACGGCTAATTGAATACCAACATAATCAATGTGTGTGGATCAGAAACTGTTCAGGGGACTCATGGGACTGCCATTCATAAAATCATAGTAAAAGCTCATTCTAAAAAACATTTTTGAAATGTGTGTATATGTTATGATCTGAGAACACATGGCCACAGTGCTTATTAAGTTTTTATGTTATATTGTGTAACATTTTGTATAATATTCATGCATTGACGTCAGCAGTAGCATCACTGCCGTTCATTTGACGAGGCTGCTGAGTTGAATGGGTTGATCTTTGTAAAAGCATTCACAAAAAGCTGGGATGATTACCGCTCTCCACAGCAGAAGGAGGTCCTCCTCTGTGTGTCATCATCTGAAGGGCCATACTCTAAAATGCTAGCAATGCGTAGACCGGAGCACAGCAGCAAGAGTCACATGACCTGCACTGGAGTGGGAGACCCAGCACCAGTATGAAAACAACAATTAGGTTCAGTGCCACAGCAGCATGGTGATGTCTGCTGAGAGGAGACAAGACAGCAGATAAAATCCACATGCTGATCTTCAGAGACAAACACATACATACCGTACAGCTTCATCCCTGTCCATCCACTGCACAAAGCACATGAGCACTTATTCTAATAAGAGTAATATCACTGATATAAAGCAACTTTCTACATCTCACAACAATGTACATTTAAAGGGTTGGTTCACCAAAATTACAAAAAAGCCTAACATGTTTTCTCACTCACCCGTAGTGGAATCTAGCCACTCGCCATAATTATTCGGAATAATCCAAACTTCGTCGTGCACAATTTACATGGACAGCAGGACCTGCAAGAAGTAGGTGAGCTGAGCACCCCCACCTCACCTCACCACTCCCGAGAAGGTTTAATTGAAGCCATTTATCAGTAAGGATAGCCCATGTGCCAGAGTTATTAAAAGTGAGTCATGCATCAGTGGAAGCAACCATGATTTTAGCACATTCTAGTATCTGCTCCGAGGCAGCAGAGCTTTCTAATACAACATACAGGAGATTGTGCACCCGGGGCATGTAAGGGTTTACTGTTGACATTCTGCTCCCTAGCTCCCCCAGCCCATAAATGTCTGTGTGACCTACCATGTCCTTCTCCCACACCCACCCACACGCCCTCACACACAGGATTATAAATCCCCCTCTCCCCTTTTTACCGATTACCTGACATTCCATTCCCCCTTGCATGATCTCATCCATCTCCTCCCATCCCTCATTCTCTCCACTAACACATTCTTTGTTAGACCTCCTCCCATCCCCCCTCTTTCATTAGGACCAGCCATCAAGGGACCAGTTCCTTGAAATGGAAGCCAGTTGTTTGGGAGATGAGCCTCTCCTTCAATTCTGCAACACCTCAGCTGGCAGGAACGACTCCGGGATGACAAAGCTCACTGCTGATTGATGGCGACAGTCAAGTACAGGAAAGGGGAAGGAAGGAAGGAAGATACAAGCCATACAGAGGTGACTGCTGTTGTACCAGCACACTACAGAGCAGATTCTTCCACTAGTGACGCTCAACAACACTTACCTCCAAGACCTCTGAATCGTCACTCACATCTCAGATTTTTTTTAAGGGATTCAAAGTGTGCGTGTGTGTGTGTGTGTGTGTGTGTGTGTGTGTGTGTGTGTGTGTGTGCGCACACCTCTGCCAAATAGAGCCACGCAAATTGTGGCTTTTACACTCTCTGTAATGTTTATAGACCAATCTAAGAGCTGGAATGTTGAAAAAAAGCTTGCCTTTCAGAAGTTGTCCTGTGTTCAGAGAAGGCCTAGTTAAGCTCTACAGCTACTGTATACTGTATATATTTTCATTAAGGAGTTCTGGCTTCTTCTTATTTGGCGTCAGATTTGTTTGGGCGGTGACAGAGTGAGAGACAAAGCCTGAAAGCGGGTGTCTTGTGCAAAAAATAATATGAAATCATGAGCACAAATTAAGTAATCTTGGAGCACAAATTATTGAATCGGGAACATTTTTTGCAACTTTGTTTATTTCTTCTTCACAAACCAAAAGGCTTTACTTAGTCTCTTTTATTATTTTCCTTTTTATGTCCATGTTGGCTAATTCAGGAAAAATATACTGCTTGTGGCCTATACAGCGGCAGAGTCGTGGTTATTATTATAGTCCTATAATATCAGAGCCTGAAAAGGATGTCAGACTTAGTGTACATGTGATCTTTCACACACTAATAAAGCTGAAGATTTTAATTTAGAACATTGAAAGCTGTTTTTATGGCTCCCTTACATCCATTATGTTGTTTAAGTAATAAACATTTCTATTGTTTATTTGTGTTATTTCTATCTGTCAAATTCTAAGATGGCCTGACACAGCAATATATTAAGTGTTGGAGCCTCAGTCAACTGGAACCACAGTCAACAGTGTTTTTCTCTTAAACTGTTACTGAGTTTTTTCTACACATTTGACAGTTGAGATGCTGTGCGTCATGAGTACTTGCCGTCTCCTCAGAATGAAGCTGGAGGGAGTGATGATGTCCCGTTTGGTAAATACAACTCCTCCATCTCTTCTCTCTCTCGCAGCCTCGCTGGGAGGAGATAAGACGCAAGGAAGAGAAGTGAGTGAGGGAAGCAAGGAGCCACATTAGTCAAATGGAAAGCATCCTCTGTCAACTTAAAATGGCGTAGCGGGACAAATACGTCAGTCACTTCTGATTGGTCACAGTAAAATGTCTGTGGAAAAATCCATCTCTGTAATGTCAGAAATGAAGGTGAAGTACCAAGAAAAAATGGCCAAAGCATTCTGCCTAAAAAAATCTTTACTACATGAGCTGAGGCAAGACATTAAAGTATAACATGTAACATGTATCGACACTAGTCTGTCATCGGGTGAAGCTATATGGAGCCAGGACAGTGACAGTAATATTTGGCATCGAAAAGAAAATTCTCGTCCGCTCCGAAGCCTCTGGCATCACCGCAAACCTACAGCGATGGCCTCCACGAGTTCACCAGGAACTCTTGAACAGCAAGTAAGTCTGCTTCTCTCTGCTGTTGTTTGCTCACATAGAACCAGGTTGGGTGAAAGTTAACTTTTAACTGACGTTATGCTGGTCTGGCAGAGGTTCGCTGGAATGAGCGCTAACCTTTGCTAATACATGACAGCTAGCTAACGTTAGGTTACATCCATGGTTGTACGTGAGCAAACAGCGGCAGAAACAAACAGACTTAGCTGCGGTTTGGGAGTTCAGGTGAACTCATGACAGCTGTGCAGTTAAGGTACCAGTGCTTGGAGCGGCCAAAACGGACAAAGAAAACCTCATAT
>VMKM01002544.1:0-67080 GCA_008360985.2 Macquaria ambigua
GATGAATGGATGGATGGATGAATGGATGGTTATGGATGGATGGATGAATGGATGGTTATGGATGGATGGATGGATGAACAGTTATGGATGGATGGATGGATGAACGGTTATGGATGGATGGATGGATGGATGAATGGTTGGATGGATGGATGGATGGATGGATGGATGGATGAACGGTTATGGATGGATGGATGGATGGATGAATGGATGGATGGATGGATGAACGGTTATGGATGGATGGATGAATGGTTGGATGGATGGATGGATTGATGGATGGTCTTCTGCCTTTGAAAACAATTTGTTTTTCTTACTTGCAGTCTGATTCTGTACAAATGGAAACAGTAAGGAGATGATGATAGCCTGTTAGCTCTACTGGGCTAGTTTCCAGAACCATTAACTCCCAGCACCGTCTTTACTGGACACCATCCTCAAGTATTTTATTATTTAATGTGACAATTAGTGTAGAGAGACAGGAAAGGAGGGGAATGCTTTCACCGTGTCTGAAAACATTTTTGATACCCATCTGGTGGCTCTGTAACTGTGTGATAGCAGATTGTAAATGTTTCAATTTGCCTAGGTCCCAGAGAAACACTAAGTTTATCGAGCCCCGGTGCCTCGATGTGACTTAATCATCATCTCATTTGGGGCCCTGTCTGAAAAATCTCAGCAGTACTTACATTAAAGCTCCATTTTTTAACAGGAACATTTAGACTGTGAAAAAAGAGAAACCACTTGAAATGGAGAGACCGCTAATAGTGGCAAAGGCAGTGATCAATCTCCATTTTTTACGACAGAGTTTTTAGTTCGATAAACAACACAAATGCCTACTGAAAGGTGAGGTAGGGTTAGCAGTTTATAGAAGACTAACTGTTTGAGATGCTTTAGAAGGGTGCTGTGTTTTCATGAAATAGACCTTGAAGGAAAAACTCACCATAAATTCCGTGTTTGAAACAAGTACATCCGTTGGTACTGTAAATAAACCGTCCACTGCAGTACAGTGCAACCACTCTAAAGTGCAGCACTGGTCCAAGAACACAGTGTCCAGAAAGGGGTGAAATGCCTGTGCATGGGCATGTGTTTGCTGCAGGCCTGTGGCCAAACATGAATACACTGTAAAAGGGATTATAGGGACCCTGTATCCTTCACCCCTCATCTTCTGATTAAATAGCTGCCTTGACCATCCCTGCCTCTCTTTTAATGGTCGGTTCACTGTTCCAGATCAGTTCACTGTTTAGCATCACAACAACAGTGTAGTTATCTGACCTTAATATCAACTTACTGAAATAAATCCTTCACATGTGCTTTACTGCAACTGCCATGTCTCACTTCAGTGCTTAACACCTTAAACTGTGTGCAGAGAAATATTAGTGACACTCATGTTATTATGATGCGACACTAAACCCCTTTAGAGAGGGATCAGAGGTCAGGGCCAGGTACAGAACATCAGCCCTGAAGCTGGAAGGAAAGTCAGTGCCTGGTTCAGTGACATACCAGCAAGGTAGATGTTTGCTTACATAAGGGTTGAACCACACTGCTCCTGGTCAATAGCAATCTGTCTGCATGATAACCATGTTTTTCAGGTGATTTTCACAAATATTAAGGCAATGGATTGACTTGTTTTTGTTCTTCCAAACTTCTACAAACGTGCCTCGTGTACTCATACTACAAAAATGTCTTGTGTGCCTTTTTCTTGTTGTTCTAATTACAAAAAAGTTATTTTTAAAGGCTGATATATTTCACGCCCTACTGATGACAGATCTGCAAAGATGCAAGCTGTGACTGCATTGCATCCTGATCAGTTGAGGCTACTGTTGATGGGGAAATAAGTGTCTCGTAGATCGAGCTAGATTAACTATACTGAAATCTTACCATACCACATACATAATACATGGTGGATGCACCAAACTTCTGCAGAGGAACTGACCCATGAATTGACCTGTTTCAACACCAGAACCAATCAACTGAAGAAAAAGAAAAGCTGCCAAGCACTGAACTGGTGGCATCAAAGGAAGCAGATACAGACACACTGTTAGATAACAATTTATAATGTTCAGTGCATTCCAGTTGGTAATCTGTGAACTCCCTACATTTACGGCAGGTCCAGAAAAACTGAGAGCAGACAGAGCAGACACAGGAAAACATCTGGTTGCTCCAATTTTAAAAAAGTCATTTTAGGGGACGATATGTGTCAAACACAACTGATGACAGACCTGCAAAGATGCAAGCTGTGGCTGCGTTGCATTCTGATCGATTGAGGCTAGGAATCAGCATGTCTGCCTCTTCTACAATGGATTTCTTCCTGTTTTGACTGTTGAAATTGGTCCAAAATATTGAGCCTCTTGCTCTTTACGAGACTAATGTCTAAAACTCAATGTTCACTATTGGTAATTTTAAGCATTCCCTGCTGTCAAACCATTGTAGCTGTGCTGAAAATGCAATATTTTTTGGCTAGTTGTCTATAATACAGCATCAAACAACAAAATTGATCCATTCATGTGTTTCAGAGTAGATTTGACCTTTTTCTTTTGTCACATCTTCTTCATTGTTATATGCCATGTCTTTCTGCATCTATTATGTTTCATATTCAGCCCAAAACTGTGAGCAGGAATGAAGTTTTGCTCAGGGCTTAAGGTGAAAGAGATGTGCTGTTGTTAACAGGAGGAGGAGTTCAAATTAACAATGGGAACGTGAATCCCCGGAGGGCAAAACACCCACAAGTCTGTCTACACTTGGCCTACATACTGCCCGTTACAGACTTCCCCACACCAGGCTTTTCTCCTGCGCCGGTGCTGCAGGATCTTACTATCAGTTCCTCCTGGGGATCCGGAAACAGTGCCGCAGCAGTGCAGCAGCCATGTGATAACTGGGACTTCTGTCTATGAAGGCTACGGCACATATGCACAGAGAGGTCTGAACCAAAGGTGCCGTAAAGATGCAATGAAAACCCTCCATCATCATGCTGCACACACCACTCGCTCACGGGCCTGAGAGGAAGTCGAAGCCGGGGAAATGAGGTGTAAAAACACATAAGAGCACACACACAGCCGACACGCACCTCGTACCATCTCTAAAAGCAGAAAGGTCTTCTTTTCATAGAGGGTTAATGGGAAGAGATTGCAGGCTACATGAACGGGGGAGTAACCTTATAAAGAGGGGTCAGAGGCATATATGAGGACGTACAATGTTCCCTTGTGCTGCACACACTGGTTAGAAAGAAAGAGAAAGAAGATACATAAGGTGGAGGAAGAGGCGTAGTTAAATAGAGACAGATCAGCTCTTGAGAAAGCAAATATAGAAAAGGTAAAGGAATGTGAAGGGATAGGTCTTGTTTGAACCAAAAGAAAAGGTACACAAATATTGATTTGAGCATCTCTGACATGTCTAAACACAAAGTCTAGCAAGAAAACATCTTTTAGGGTTTAAAGCGAGTGTGCAGTAAGTGCTAAAACATAGCATAACAGCAGCACATGTATAGAAGAGCCATAAAGTCAGTAATGTCACTTACACAACAACATCAAGCTTACGTTTGCTAATATTAGCCACTAAAAGCTACTGGTCGTACGTAAGGCTGTAGCAGCAAAACCCCTGAGATTAGTGAATTAAGAAAGGGTGTGTTTGATTTCTTATGAATCATTTCTTCATTAAGAAATGAGATAGTGTGGCTTTAATACATCATCGTTCTCCATCTTTAGGTCATTTTATCAGCAACCTTTTCATGATATGTCCATTCTTTTTTGCCCACATCCCATGCTTTTGTTTACTCTCATTGCAGCTAACGATCCTTTTGATTATGGATTCATCTGTCTTGGGGTTTTTTTTGTTTGTTTGTTTGATTGATTGTTTTTTGATTCATCGATTAATCATTGAGTAAATAACAGGTCAGAAAAGAGTGGAAAATTGCTCAAGCCAAGTACCCAGAGCCCAAGGTGACCTTTTAAAATGCCTTGTTTTGTTGACCAACCATCCAAAACCCAAAGATATTCCATTTACAACTATATTAAATGGAGAAAACAAACAAATCCTCACATTTGAGAAGCTGGAACCAGAAAGTCTTTGGCATTTTTGCTCAATAAACTGCCCTAAATGAAACTAAAATTGCTGCCGATTAGTTTTCTGTCAGTTGACTAATTGATTAATCAATGAATCATTTCAGTTCTTGTTTATTAATTTAGCTATTTCTATCCCGGCTAAAGAAAAATGACATCCTACTTTTCTGTGATTGTCCTCTGCATGCCACCAAACCCCACCCAGACCTGTCTGCAGGTTGAGCTGGTTGGTCTATAGGCAATGTAGACAGCACTACAGTACAAAATAAAAGCCAATGCATGTCTTTGCAGCCTAATGCCTTCATTCTGAGAGGATATTGAACAAGATCACATAGATCAAAGTGGTCTCTGTGTAGTAACAGCAGCCCTGGGATCAGAGCTATGATAACAGACCTGCAAATAGCGCAGCTCCAACTGCCTTTACGAGGGATGTCATACCAGTCTGAATGTCTAGATCTTTACCACAATTTGTAAGTGTGTTTCGTATTTTATGTGTTTTGGTTTGAGGTTTATCTAATGCAAATAAAAGAAGCAGCTCTTATTTTCAACAGAGGTCTGTCAAGGGGAAAGGCTTCGTACTGGAGAGATGCTTCTCCCATTTCCCCCATCAACCAATCAGGGAGACAAGCAGATGTTTCATGGTACTGTGTTTTAATGAGCATGTAAGTGATCAAACTCACTGACTCTGCATACATGAATTTGAACTTGAACGCTTGGACAAACTCATTCTTAGCCACACGTTACTTTTTTTTTCTTAAAAAAAAAAAAATACAAAACACACTAACTTTCATAATTGACTAGATTACAACACAAAAAAATACTGTGTTAGTGTTGAATGCTTTTTTGAAACCTGCACTTTGAAATGTAGTTAGGCAGGTATAGGAGATAACACACAGTAGTATGTTGACTTGATGAGGAAAATTTGCCCTCCTACTGTATAATTTTCCAGTTTTATCCACTTTGATCCTCGTCTGCTTCTGCAATAATCAAATCTCAATATTACCTAAATAAAAGAAGGTGCAGAAGAGACCTGAAATGATTCAATTAATCTATTAGTTGAGAGACAGAACATTTATATAAATTTATTTTGATAATCGATTAACCATTTGAGTCATTTTTCAAACAAAAATGCCAACATTTCACTGTCAGCTTCCTCAGTGTAAGGACTTGCTGTTTGTCTCTGTTTTAAATCAATGTAAACTGAACATCTTTGGGTTTTGGACAGCTGGTTGGACAGAACACGATATCTGAAGGCGTCACCTTGGACTCTGGGAAACTGGGATGGACATCTTTACCTGTTTTCTGTTATTTAATTGACAATATATGAATTAATAATGAAAATAACTGTTAGTCGCAGCCCTGAAACAGAATAACCCAACAACAGGCAGTTAAAAAAAATCCAAAACCAGACTGGCTCCTATCAGATAATAAATCAAAGCCTTTGCTATCACCTCTGTCAGTTAGAAAGGACAAGGACAGAGAGGACAATATGTATGAGTGGACACCTATCAACAGAAAATACACTACATCAATAGATCTTCTCCACAGTACTGATCAATGGGAGTCTATAAAGTCAGGAAATGGCATTTGGCACTTTCATCTAGAGGTGTTTCATCAGAGTGAAGTTTATGGTGACATTATTGGACTTTTCATCCCTTATGGTAGGCCTATCACTATTATTATGTTTCTGACATTGACCCATGGCTGTTACTGTAAAGCAGTGTCTCACCTTTGAGCAGGGGCAGTGGGGTGAGCTCCACCTGGGAGCTCTGGTAACGGAACTGGGACGAGCTGTGGGACCTCCTCTGCCGGGCTCTGCGCATCGACCTCCGCGGGAAGCCGTCCACCTTCTCCGCGGACGGCACCGAGAAGCTGGTGGTCGGCGAGGACGGGCTGGACGGAGGCAGCTTGGTCGTCTCCATGATGGCTGTAGATGGCGGGTGGTGATGCGGTGGCGGTGCGTGCGTGCGTGCCTTTGCACGTGAGTGCGTAAAAGAGGTGCTTGAGAGGATGTATGGGTGAATGGAGGAGAGGATGGAGGAGTGGGTGGCTTTCTGAATCACAAATTATCAATTGATCAGAATGAATAGACGCTCCGGGGTGGTGGTGGAGGAGGAGGAGAAGGAGGAGGAGGAGAGGGGTGAGAGATAAAGGGGGGAGAAGGTGCAGAGGCGGAGGAGAGGTGAGGAGATATATTTTCTGGATGTCCAGTCCCGTGCTGTGCGCCTCGCTGTCTCTATCAGAGCCGGGCTGGAAATGGCAGCAGCAGCAGCATCAGCAGCATCCCTGAATCTTCTGTTTTTTTCACGCACAGATGAAAAGTCGCTTGTGTATCATTCCCGTGGAGGAGTAGCCTGTGCAGCTACCAGATGATGCTCAGACAGGCGCGTCTCCACACACACACACTCACACACACACACACACACACGCCTCTCTGCTGCTGCTGTATTGGCGTCACACACACACTAAGTCATCGGCCTAAATTTGGATAGGCTATTTATTTTATTGATCACACAGCTCCTTATGTAAAGAAACCGCTGCAATCAAGCACCGATTAACCTCCTCCCGTTTATCCAGATCAAAAAACAAACAAACGGACCCCAGGTCAGTTTATAGCTTATTCTCCTCGATGATGCTCCTTATCAATAAAATCAGTGATCGGTCCTGGCGGTGGATGATGATATAAAATCATCAATCTGGGCCCACCTCGGCTGCCGCATCACTGTTGTCCTTCTCGCTCGTTTTTAACGGATCCTCTTTCGACCGTTAAAACGGCCGCACCTGCTTATTTTGATTTTTTTTTTTTTATCAGAGGTGGATAATGTTGTTCTCGTCGCGGTTTGTAGACCCTCCACACAGCCTCTTCCTCCTGCCGTCCTCCAACCGTATTAGGGCGGGGAAACAAACGCTCCCTCACAGCGCCGACATGTGCAGGTCCTCCGCCAGCGGCCGATACAACAGCGAGCCCCGCTGCTCCGCTCCGTACGTCTCTATACCTCCGCGGTGAGAGAAGAAGAAAACAGAAAAATAAAAGAGAGGTTCCGCTCCTCCTGGCAGCAGCAGCCCTGAGGGAAAAAAGACTGAAGGCCTGTGTTATACAATAGCACCCCGTCTATGTCTGTCAGACTGACGCGTTTTGCTCCTGTCCCCCTTCTCGGATCCCGTTATCCGGTCGTCCTACAGCGCCTCAGCGAGCTGCGTCAAGAAGCACGCGGTGAGTCTGGAATACACAGGAAATGAGGCATACTGGCTTTCAAAATAAAATAGCGCTAGCGAAAATACAAGTGTGCGTTGGTTTATATAGAAATTGACTCCTAGCCGGATTTACTTGGGGCAAAAATTAGCTACTGGGTCCAAAATAACCCAAGTTCCTCTCCTTTTCTGTGCTATACACTACATAGTCTGTTCCTACAGTGGACTATTATATCACTTCAGGTTTGCTGTGCAATGTGCCTGCATTGCTCAGTTGGTAATCCAGCACTGAACGGACCTAATTAAAAGGAAATAAATAAAATAAGCAAACTTGTCAAATATTCACCTATAAGTCTAAATCCATTAACACATATTCGTGCTATTTGTGGAAATACAACTCTAGTGTTGAGACCATATTTCCACCAACAGAGAATGTGAATTAAAAATGGCAAAATGTAGGCAAATACCAGTAAGTAAGCACTCTGTCCGGGGAAATTTGGATTTTCTCTCTCATTCCTCCTCTTTAGGTATACGCTTAAAGTATCCCCAGATAGGTTGGTAGTGACATAACAATATATCTTTTGAAGTGAGGTACTGGCTTACAGGTAGACAGACTCAAGAAAGGAGGTGGAAAGTCTCACACTTAAAACGCATGATGTGTTGAAACGCTGATCTCTAGAATTCCAACTGAAAAGACTGCACTGGAGTTATGAGTGTGTAGCTGTGATCCTTTCTTTTATAACAATATTTCTTGTATCGTGGTGCCATCTGACTATCAGCATGTGCAAAACTATTTCTGTTGACTGAAAACAGCCTGTTTATTTTCATTGAAGGGACAAGTAAAGACAGAGAAACATTTGTCTCTTAATTATCTCACTAAGCAATAGAACATTAGACTGAACCCTGAACAAACGCTTCCCTCAGTATTGACAGAGAAAGGGTTAAGGTCATCTGCCAAGAGCCAGTGGACATCAATGGACAGTGGAGAAAGATCAAGGAGGCTGTTTGTTGTGTTTTTCATGTAGCCTACTGAATTTGCATTAATTTGCTCTAATTTCTCTCTATTTTGACATTTGTGGACATATTTTTGCAGCTTCTTCTTAGTAAATAATTTCAGAGTAGTTACTCTTAGATACTCATCTCTTTCGTCCATCATTTCTCCCCAGAAGTACAAAATCATGGTTGATACAAAATGAAAACTGAATGACGTGCTCCACAGTCCTGCTAACATTTACATTAGAAAACTCTAAAGTGGGTAAACTGGGTAGTTGCTGAAGTGATAAAATAACACACCTGGATCTTGCATGCATATCCTAGTCTCTCCAAAAACGAGAAGCCGCAGAGTAAAGGTTTGGTCAGGGCCACACTTTGCCATTCTTACTTGTTTCAGTGAAAAGCTGTTACAGGGCAGGTGCCTGAATAAAGGTTTTATTTTGAAAGCTGTGACCGGATGCTCCCTTATCTCACTCTGACTGTCTTGCCACTGGTTCCTAAAGGTGGTGCAAGGAGAGAGAGGAAGGCTCCTCACTGCGGATGACGCTATAGGATGGATTTATTTATTTATTTGCCTTTATTTATGTGGCATGGCTTTTGCCTCCTAATCCCGGTTCATTACAAACAGATGCGTCATTAGTGCCTCGCGCTCCTGTGCCAAACCTCTGGCTGCGGTTTCATCCTGATATGAAATATTCGCTCCTATTCTCCAGCAGCGCACCGCTTTGACGTTTCAGTCTGACTACCCGCCTCCCCCACTCCTCCCCTCCCTTTCCCCATTTTCCTCGCTTCTTATTTGAGGTGAGCGCGCGTGTGTGTGTGTGTTGTTTGTGCGTGTACGCGGGGTTGTAGTTGGCTTTGAGGATCAAGTCCCATCCATTGTTCTTCTCTTCACTAAGGCACTTGTTCTCTCTCTCTCTCACACACACACACACACGCGCGCGCGCGCGCGCACTCAAAAGCGCAATTATCCACGCGCTTTCATCTCCCTCTGAAAGTCACACCTTGGCAGGCAGACAGTGAATGTGTTTTGCCGGTGTGTTTGCGCCAGCAGACTTGAACCCTTCTTACTGCTCTTCTCACCATAAACACACTCCATGCTTATAATCTTATATCCAGTACAAGGGCGTGCGTTATACCACGCGCCTGCGCCCCTTTCTCTCCTCCTATGTTCCTCCTCCTCCTCCTCTGTGTTGTGTCGCAGATGAGCTCAGCCGGTTGCCTTCTGAGAAAAACACCGGGGGGACCGGCAGGCCGGTAAGTGCCTGGGAGCGCTGCTGGTCTGCTTCTCATTTGCTATCACCAGAGGCTGTTAATGTTGGTCTGTTAAAGACAATGACACGTAGAAACACTCTGGTTAACTCTGTTATTGTATTGTACTCTATAACTACAGTGGCAACATTTGTCTAAATACTAATAATAGGCAGTATAATCTATTAACAAGACTAAAAGGTCTAGCAATGCTAGCAGCAGTGGCGTGTCCAGACTTATTTGACTGGGGGGGGCCCAAGTGGGGCACTGACTTATACAGGGGTGGCATGCAGTATGCACACACACAGATCAGAGCAACATTAATTTACCATTTCTCATATCTACTTTAATTACTAACATTACAGTTTCTTACTTTCCTGTGCTTAAAACTTTTATTTAAAAGATAAATAGACCTACCAATCACAACACAACATAGTGGCACCATACAAATGTAATATAAAGCTTCCATACTTCTTCAAGTCCTCAAAAAGAAATTGTACCTCCAAAAGTAGACTACATGCAAAAGAAGCCAATGCACATTCAAAAATACTCGTCAAACAGTTGGTTCAAAGGACCCGCCTCTGACCTGGCAGATAGCCAATCATAGTTCTGGATAATGGAGTGGCAACTGGAATGGCAAATCAGATTTTAGGGGTGGCCTGTGCCACCTCAGGTCACTCCCTGGACACGCCCCTGGCTAGCAGCTCTGTGAGGCTGTAGCCTACTTAGGCACAGCAGTGCTTTGAGCGCATGCTAACATGCTCACAGTGACAATGTTAACATGCTGATTGTACACAGGTATAATTTTAATTATGTTCACCATCTTAGTTTAGCATGTTAGTGTGTTAAGATTTCCCAATTAGCGCAAAACACAAAGTACAGCTGAGGTTGATGGGAATGTCATTTGCTTTGACCTGATGATAGACAGAGGGGAAAAGCCGACGATGTAAGCAACAATCTGCAATATTAACAACAGTGTACAATCTATTCAACCAAGACAATGTAATTCTTGTGGAATAATGTTACTTGTGGCCACATAACATTTATGTTAAAATGCTAAAATGTAGTGTAACATAAATAATGTCAGTTATAAAGCATCATATATCTATGAATTCAACTTCAAGAAGAGTCGTATTTATAATTAGATATTATTATATTAGAATATTATATTACATTGAAAATTGAACAAACGTGAAATAAACATGTTTTAATAAAATGTTTTTATTTGTATTGAACTTTTGTATTGCAAACAGAATTACATCATAAATATATTAATCTAATGCATGATAAATAGAAAATTATAATATAACTATATCTACAGATATAGTGTATATAAAGCAGAATAATCTAGGCCTATATAAATCATCCTTTGAAAAACCAAAATCGTCATTTTGATCTAATCAGTGCTGAAGCCCAGCTACATTTTCTCAAATACAATCCATTTAACTTCCTTACAGCAGTAGTTCATATACAACAGGTTTCAGCAGCCCAATGGTTCTTTTGTTGTCAGTTACAGGGAGAGAGGGAGTCAAATAGGAAAAAAGGTAATTTATCTCATTTGATTCACTTGAAATGAGCACAATATGGGAATTATTAATTATACAGCTGTTGTTCTCATAGGTTTAGACCCACAGGGGTGTTCATGGGCCACTTGATCTGTGTCTGACTTGATGACCCTGTCACCATCATCATCCCTAATGAAGGTGTCCCTGACAACCTTATCACCTCATCCTGCTGTTCACTGCTTCTCCCTCACAGATCAGTGCAGGCCTGCCGTCAGTGCACTGCATGTAAAAACAACTTAGTTTCTAAAACAGACCGGTGAAACTCAAGTTTTACATTATTACAAGCTATTCCAAAAATATGGGATGACACACATACATTTGGCTCGATTTGGTACTGTAGTCTCTGCAAATAAAGGTCTTGAGTTGTCACGTAAATTGTACATGCAATGGCTGGATTTAACCACTAGGGGCCAGAGGGCAAATGTGAGCCCTAGTGACCCTCTGTTTGTGGTTATATAGTTAAAGGCAAATTTATTTAGGAATATGCATTTTTATACATAAATAATACAGATACCCACACTATTTACTATTTTCAATTAATCACATTACCACAAACCAACAGACACACATTCAATCTGAGGACTTTGGGGCCCCTGAGGGTTTGGGACCGTGGGCAGTTCCCCACTTTGTCTGGCTAGTAATCCACCTTTGCAAGCAAAGCCTGGTAAAATATCTAAATTAACAATGAATTAACAATGCTTATAGAAGCATAATTACAGTAAGTAGAAATATTGTAATTCTATTATTGAAGAAGTAAAGAGATAAATTGACTTTATTATAGGAAATGTGGAAAAATAAATTGTAGCTTTAAAAAACAAAATTAAAAATCAGCAAATTGACTGACTTTTTTTCTTGGATTCAAATATTGCAATACATAAATAAATTATCAGTAGCAGCAAAATAAGTGAGACAGTGTGAGGAAAGAGCATGTGTTTGATAATTAAACGAGGTAAAAAGAAAAGGAAAAAAAAAAGAATAAAGTTTCCTCAAGTTAAATCATAATGACTGTAATGTGCAGCCAGGCGAGGGCTGTGTGGTTAACTTTGGCAAATCGTAGGTTCACACTACGGCCACGGGTACAGATGGAAATTTCTCTTAATGGCATTTCCTTGAAGTTGCAAGGAAGTGAGAACTCCACCCTATCTAAAATAACATGTCAAAGTTTTGAATGTCAAGTCAGTTTTTCAGTTACTCGTCTTTGGATTAAGGAAGGGATAATGCCTACCTGTGATTTATTCGAATATGAAAAAAAACTGCACGCTGCTGGATATTATTTCATAGTTGGTTCACAGTTCATCTACAAGGGCTTAGAAACTAGGGACTAACAAGTAGCTCATTTATTGTACAGAGTTTGGGCCTTTAGATTTTAGTAGCTGTAGGAGTAAAAAGAATCTGTCTCCAGGCTCTAAAGTATCCCTTTAAGAAGCAGAAAGCTGAATATGAGCAACAGCCCAGACATCTGTTTGGCCCTTGGTTCATTTTCTGATGTCAGGTTTTCCATACAGATGTCAGATGTATAAATGTGTCTCCTTGTACTAAAAACGTGCATTTTGCTGTTGTTGCTGTAGCTGCTCGGCATTGTTTTTTCACTTCTAATAAGCTGCGCTGTAGTTCTTTTAGAAGAAGACTGAGATCTCAACAGTCAGATGTCTCTGTGCTGTGATTTGGTAGCACTTGAGTTTGAATGGCACTGGTCCAACCTGGTTATAAAAACTCTAGAGTTTGATTAAACTGCTTAAAATATAGAAATATATAAATTTAATGTCCATTTGGGCAAAAGGAAACTGGTCTTCCTTTGCTATGTGTCATGTAGTGCTACTGGTTACTAGTCCCACTTACTGTAGTATCCAATCATCGACCTCCAGGAGCTCAGAAAGGGAGGGATCCCCCACAGTTGGCAGTGGGGGCAGAGGTTGAGAGAGAGGTCCATCCAAGCTGCTAGACCTAGTCTGAGACACATTAAGGGGACTCGGGACAGTGAGCAGTGAAAGCAGGGATGCGGGTGTAACGTGCCGACCATAACTCGGCTTTAAGGCAAAAGCAAAGGCAGGAGGCGGCTCCGGGTTTGATTGAGGGGACACTGAGAGGGACTGCAGAGCAGGGTCTTGAAGAGTTGATGGTAAAAGAGAACACGGCTGACTTGGATTGATTGGATTTCCGCTGAACTGACCTGGCTCAAGCCAGGGCACATTCATGGGACAACCTTGCACTACTGGACCTGCATTCTCTGCCGCTAAATGGGAGTAAAGGGGCACTGCAGTAGACGAAGCAGTTGAAAAAGACTCTTGTTTCATTAGAAAGGCATCCAGTGCGTCAGGATAAAGTGTAGAAAAACAAGCATTTGCTGACAGTGAAGAACTTTCATGGATGGTGTCCTGCCCAGATTGAGGCGGAGCAGCTGTGGTGAGAGAGCTGGAGGGAACAGGGTTTGAAACATGGCTGGTGCAGACAAGTGTAGCATTTGTTGACCTTGATGTGATTAGAGAAGGAGGATCTTCACTAAACAAAGAGTGAGGAGCCGGGACTGTAGAGAACGAGGCAGAATAAGGAACAGTTACACAGCTGGAGGAAGTGAAGAGTCCAGCAGACGAGCCGGTAGATGAGGCTAATGTTGTAGTTGTTGGTGCAGGAGTTGTGCTTCCAACACAGTCAAGGGTTTGAAGACCCAGGCTGGAGGTTAAGGAGGTAGAGAGTGACGGGGCTGCATCCAAAGTGGAGCCTGAGACCTGGGGAGGTGCTCCAGGAGGGCTGGAGCTGGTCTGACAGTTGGCCGAGGGGGAAACCAAGAGGCAGGTTGTCGAGCTGGAGCTGGATGCGGAGGCTCTGAGGCAGCAGACGGGCTTGTGGCGCTCCAGAGCCGTCGTATAGAGGTGGAGGTCTTTTTTCAGCGAGGCAATCTCCTTTTGAAGGGCTGAATTTGATCGCTCCAGACACTGGAGCTCCTAAGGAGAAGAGGGGAAGGGGAGAAAGGAAAGCCGTGTAGGGTAAGACGGAGATAGAAAAAGAGAGATGAACATAGCAGGAGAAAAGAGGGACAGAAATGACAAACAGTTAATGTCAAGTTGAGTCAGGTCTATCTGTATTATCCCTAAGAGTGGCACTCATCAGCCATAAAAACTGATTAAAGACATACATCAAACGACACATAATAAACGCAAGCACACCCCACCCACATAATATAACACTAGGCCTGACTTGTGCTGTAATGAAACACTACAGCCAAGCAACACTAATGACACTCTTCTTTAAGACTCTTCTCGAGTGCTGTAGTAGAAAGCACAAAAGCCGTAGAGCGGAAGATGCGTTGCCAAAGTCGGAATCTCAAAGGATAACTGAAATATTGTTCTTAAGTGACAGTACTGCAAGTTCAGCTTGAAAGGAGAGGGTAGGTGGCGGAGAGGGCAAAAAAGTGATTCCCTGCTGATTAATGCAGAGTGGGTACTTTTAATTTGAAAAATAAAGAATCCAAATTTGGCTTGAAACCCTTAAAAATAAACCTGCTCCTATTAAGAGTTTCTAGAATTGTTTTCTCCTGGTTTATCAATCAACTAAACTCTTGCTTTTATGGCCTCATTAAGTTTCAGTGCAGCCTGAAAACACATAACAGCCAGTATTCATCTCCATTGAGCACCAGTGACTGCGAGCACAGACTTGATGCTCAGAAGAATAGTGTTTCCCTTCAGTAAGATTCTACTACATTCTTCTTAAGGTCACAGAGTCACAGTCAGAGTAGCATTACTATGCAGTTGTGCGTCACGTGCGCTGACCCTTTAAACCATGAACTGCTGACACCGACTCTGTATTTTTTGTAAGTCAAACTGTTTTGTGGCAGCGATGCTTCTTCAAAATTAGCTTAAAGGACATGCAGAGAGCAGAACAGAAAGAGGAGAGAGAGAAAGTGAAAGTCTGGACTCTTTGCACACAAAAGACACACACACACACATTCACAAATCTGGTAAACACACTTAACCGGTTGTAACAGGTAGGACATGATGTAAGAGAAAAGAAAGGCTAATTAACTGAGTCAAAGACAAACGTCTTCAACCATGAGGTTAGGTGCAGCACAGTCAGCTACAGGTTTGAATTTCATATCGTCATAACAAGAGTAATATAATACATTTTATGCGTGTGTACCGATGCATATTTATGGCCTGAAAGCAATAAATGATTTTAACCTTTGTTATGTTCACTGAAAACAAAACCACAATAAGATTATTGACACTACTGATGAACAAATGATTTGTTTAGCTGCACAGAAACCTGAGAGAGAGAGTTGGATGAGGAGATCGATACTACGCACGCTAAATATGAAACTACAGCCAGGAGACGGTTAGCTTAGCTTAGCATAAAGACTGTAAATGGATTTTCATACCGATTAAACAAGCGAGAAATAATGTGTTAATTAGTGAGCTTTAGAGGTGCAGATAGGTGGATTTTGTTACCTTTGGACAGAACCAAGCTAGCTGTTTCCCCCTGTTTCCAGTCCTTATACTAAGCTAAGCTAGCCGTCTGCTAGCAGTAGCTTCATATTTACAGTACAGTCATGAAAGTGGCATCGATCTTCTCATCTAACCCTCAGCAAGAAAGCTTATAAGCGTATTTCCCAAAATGTCAAACTATTCTTTTAGTGTCATTTTTTATCTTTCTCATGAGAAAAAGAATACAGAAATTTTGTGGTGAATCTTTTTTGAATTTGTACAATAAGTCTTGTTAGTTTTTTCCCTTAACACATGCAACCAAGTCCTTAACAGAAGTGCATTACCTCTTTATATTCTTGGAGGATGTAATTACGTCTGATTTTAAAAGAAATATACCCATGAATAGTTTTCAGTGGTGCACATTATGAAGTTTCTGAGTCAGGACTTCTTTTGCTTCTTTTAATCCAGTCAGAAAGTTGACTCAGTTCTTCAGAAAACCCATAGTCTGTGTGTGTGTGTGTGTGTGTGTAACACCACCTGTGGAATTTGCCCCTCAGGTAAAAATAACTGACAGAGAGGCACGGATGGAAAAAACATGGGTGGGACTGTGTGTGTGTGTGTGTGTGTGTGTGTGTGTGTGTGTGGGCGTGTGGGTGTGTGTGTGGAGGGCAGAGAGGAAAGGGAGGGCTATAGGGGAGGGCAGACGAGAGGGAGTGAAAGCCCTTCTCCTAAAGCAGAGTATTTACAAGAAACGGCTACAAGCATGCAGTCAGATTACACAAGACACACACACCACCAGTCACACAGCCTGTGTGTGTGTGTGTGTGTGTGTGTGTGTGTGTGTGTGTTTGAAAGGGAGACAGAAAGTAACAGAGTCACCAGACGATGGTGTAAGGAAGGAGCGAAGCAAAGGAGAGAACAAGAGCAGACAGTGAATGTTTCCAAACCTCATGAAGTTCGTCCGCTCTCTCCGTTTGTTTTCTCCGGCTCTTCCTCGCAGCGTCTCTGTTCTTGTCTCGTCTTTTCGTCCCTCCCTTCCCCACCTGTTGTCCCTCTCCTTCCCTCTCCTGCAAAGATGAATGCAACAGACACAGTTAACCCCACTCATCTCGGGTTAATTACAGTAACCCGAGATGAGTGGGGTGCGTGTGCTTTCCTAGTGCATACTTCTCTTGTGGCATCCCCTGCTGCCTTTTAAGGAATCTTTTTTTAAAGGCAGACATTCATAACTTTTTGTTATTGCTTAATGTTTTGAAAGATTTTATAGTTCATGAGATCAAACTTATCACATGAAATTACATGTGCTCTCTCAATTAAAAGCAGGAAGTTGTGTTGTTGTGCGTGATGTTAAAATCAGGAGCAAAGCCTCTCAGGGCAAAGTTAATTTGATGTGAAGGTAAATTGTCATTTCCCTGACAGCCTTCTTATAAAACGTAGGAGGCTTTAAAGACAGCTGCATGATTTCTTCCTTCCTTTCACTGTGTTTGACTCTTATTTCTTCGTCAAATGGACCCCATTATTTTGTTTGTATTAAATGTTTATCTCAGGATATTTGCTGAAAACAAGGTTACATTACATTCATTTGACACTTTTCTCCAAAGCGACATGCAGTAAATGCATTCAAACTCAACAGGAGCTTTTGATGTCATCAAATTGAAGGTGCATCCCTCTCACCTAAACAACTAACATATTCATTTGTACTTTGAAGTGCACTTTCTCTTTACCAATATAAGAGGATGGATGCACAGCAAACAGGCTGGAACAAAAAAAAAACATACATCTGTCAGACAGATGGCGGCAATAGCAATCCAAGCATAAGTCAAGAGTCATTATTACGATAACTGGTGCCAACTATTCTAAGCGCACCATTTATTATGAGGTAGAAAGGAATGCTGGTGTTCAAAATACCCCTTTTTGTGTCTTTTCAGCCTTTTTAGACCACTTTTAGGTGATTGATTCTATTTTAAGTATTTCGGGGGAATTTTTGGCCTTTATTTGATAATGGACAGTTGAGATGTGACAGAAAACAAGGGGAGACAGAGGGCAAATGACCAATAAATAAATCCAATAATAAATGTCCCCAGCTGGAACTGAACTGGGGACTTTGCAATTACAGCATATGGTATGTGCCTGATTTGATAATTATTAAAAAAACTTTATTTATATAGAACTTTCCAAACACACGCTATACGTTGTGCTTTAACAAAGACAAAAACAAGAAATACATGGATCAGAGTGGAATAAAATGTAAATAAATAACATTAAATGGTAAATTTGGGTGATTATTCTACTGTATTCCCCCAAAAACAGGCTATTATTATTATTATTATTATTAATGTAGGCTAATGTTTCTATAATATTTACATGGGATATGTGTTATATTTCTGGTACAAGAGTTAGCCTATATTATAGCGTACAGTAACCAAACACTTATATCCATCAAGGGTGTTAATATGATGTGATTATAGTCTATTTTGGCATTCTTCATTTTTTGATTGGTTGATCGATGAGGAGAAGGAGAGCTTACCGATCCAGCGGTGTTGCTGTGACTCTCCTCAGCTGACAGCGAGCCGGGGCTATTTGGCTCGTACCCAGTGTCCATGAAAAGCGGTGACATCTCTTCCACCCGCAGCAGACTGGCCGGCCGGTTGGCTGGGTGACCGACTGTCCACAGGCTGGATGAATCTTCAACCAGCTCGGATCATCCGTGCAGCGCGCCCGCAGGTGAAGCCGATGCCATTCAAACCCTGGAGCTGGCGCACAACCAGCGCGCCTCCCCGCAGCTCGGAGTGAACGTTGAATGCCTCCTGGATAAAAAAAACAGTGCAGGCTACTAAATAGGTAATGCAATATTTCCGTGGTGCAAGCTAACGCCTGATGGTTGCTTGGTGACTTGTTGAGTGTGTAAATGTGCAGTCCAGAGTGAGGCGCTCAGACAGCGCGTCTGGTGGCTTTAGAGCGCAGGAGGTTTGGCATCACTGAGCCGATGAGGCAACATGATGCTGCGACTGCTTTCAGTTTCTCTTTCTTTTAAACTGACCCATTGCGAGGTAAGGGTGGGTGGTGGTGCGCCGGGAGGGGGGGGGGGCTGTGCTGCCTTCAAATGTAGTATGTTAGTTTCACTTCAAGTCTATGTCGGTAGGAAAGCGCTTCGAGCAGAAAAGTTAAAAAATGGACCCGGTGATAAAAGTAGGCCTAGCTAGTTCAAGTGGTTGTTGTTTTTTTAAGTAGAGGAAGCAGAATAAACAGAAGAAATCCACATCTAGCATGTTACTGATGGTTTTTTAAATGGCTAATTTATCTTGACTTGTTTACAGGTTACCCTACTGTGTGTTGTTATTTGCACACTTCTCTGCTGGTGTTTGTTTTAATCTAATATACTTTTATGCACATTGTGTCATATTGTGTAAGTACATTTTTCCATTAGTATCATACAGCTACATTGTCTTATTGTGAATGTGTGGCCAACTACAGTATAAATCTCAAACTAATATTTTCGATAGCACATAAACGCATCATGATGAGTGAATGGGAAAAGATGTTTCGGTACAGGAACAAGTCGGGGGTGAATGACCAATTTAAGAATAAGGTTTCGCCTCCTTCACGTGCAGGGAATTTCTCAAGCGCTTTTGCCAGGAAATTAATGGCCAAGCCCCCAGACAGCAGCCAACAGCTTTTACCGGTTCTCAGCAGGAAATTATGTAACTTAGGGTAGAAATAGTAGAGGCTATTCTTTGTATGCCCACGCTAAAAAGATATCCAAGCTGTATTGTTTTTACTAAGTTTGCTGATATTGCTATTCAGTGTAAACCATTTAGCCTGACACGAGAAGGAATCCTTAATTCATTTATTTCACAATTCTATAAAATGTTGGATTTGTTCATTTGGTAGTGAGGATATCAGTGCTTATAAATCTCATTCTCAGAGGATGTGAACTTGATTAGGCCTAAAGTTTATTATTAGGTAAATAATCACATATCCATAGAGTTGAATTCTCTAAATATCCAGCTTACATAAAAATGTATTATTGAAATTAATTATTTGTATAGTACTTGCTATAATTAATTGCTAATTATCAAAAAGAACACCTATGTTTTTGTTGAAAGCACCTCAGTAAACTGATTAAGAAAGGGGGGGCTAACAGAAATTCTTACAAAGTCAATGTCGTGTCGTTTAAATGTTGCCAAAAAAAAAACGAACACAGCGTTGTAGCAGCTTCACTATGTAGCATGATATAAGGTTTATCTTCTCCACTCATTAATTCACACCCAGTCTTACTGCACTCTGTAACTTAAATATGCTGAAATACATGTATTGCTTGAATTTGATGAAATAATCCAAATAAAACAACACAAGGTCTACTTATTACTTTTTTCTTTCAACTGCACCTCATGGATTTTGCTCATACAGATGCAGTTGAAAGCTCTGGGAAAAAGTCTAGTGTTAATATTGTTTTGTCAAACTACCATTTCCAAGGTCAAGAGTGAACGTTTCACGCTCTCTTGCCTGAATGTATAGCATGTTTTATTTACTGTATTATTGTGTTTCGCGCATTCAATTTGCATTTTTGGAAATACAACAGTCTATACGACAGGCGGAGAACATCCTGAGATTGCGTAAGTCAACGATGTAATTCCCACAGCAGACATACAGAGGCGCCAAACCCAAACAAACGCGCAGCAGCCAATACAGCACGGCCATACCTTAAAATGCAATCAATCAGGTTAGAGATAAATGACGTCTTCTCAAAGGTACCGGTAGATAGAGGCAGGTCATTGTTCGCGGATGATGGGGCTTTATGGAAAAGAGGCAGGAACATGGATTATGTAACCAGAAAAGTGCAAGGAGCAGTTGATGAGGTAGTCAAGTGGGGGTATGATTGGAGGTTTAGGTTTTCAGTGGAAAAAACTCAAAGTCTTTTTTTACCAGGAAAAGAATTGAGGAAGGGATAAAATTAAGGATGTATGGGAAAGAACTAGAAAGGGTTGGAAGTTTCTGGGGGTCCTTTTTGACTCACGATTAACATGGGCAGATCATATCAGGAAAATAGAAGGAAAATGTAAAAAAGTAATAAATGTGATGAGATGTCTGACTGGTAGGGATTGGGGAGCAAGTTGCTCATCAATGAAAAGAATATACGTGGCCCTAATAAGTCTGTGATGTATTATGGATGTATTGCATATGGATCAGCAGCCAGGACCCTTATAAGAAAATTAGATGCGAGTCAGGCGCAGGCGCTGAGAGTGTGCAGTGGGGCATTTAAAACATCGCCAGTACCTGCCCTGCAGGTAGAAATGGAAGAAATGCCTTTAGAATTAAGAAGAAAGCAACTGACAGCAAATTACTGGGCCAGTTTGCAGGGACACAGTGACTCTTACCCCATAAAAGGAGTGTTGCAGGAGAGCTGGGAGAGTGGGAGGATTCAGAGGGAGAGCTTTGGTAGGGTAGGGAATAACATAGCAAAAGAAGTGGGAGTGTTTGGCATGAGGATAAGCCCGGTAGTAGTGTACCCGGAGGAAGCTCCATGGATACTTGTGTGGACAGATATAGACTGGTCTTTGTTAGAAGTAAAAAGGAAAGGAAGAGGTAAAAGTGATTTGGTAAGTGCATTTGAATATTATGTAATGAAGGAATATAGTGATTTTATAGATTTATACAGACGGTGCTAAGAAACCTGAGACGGGAGTGACAGGATATGGAATAGCAATACCAGCAAAAGGAATAGGAATTAATAGAAGAACATCCAATAAGTTAGGGGTATTTACAGTAGAGATGGTGGCAGTGTTGGTGGCGTTAAGATGGGTGGAAAAAGCTAGACAGAGTAAGGTGCTGATATGCTCAGACTCAGCGTCAGTCTTAGCAAGTATAAGGTCTTTCCAATCAAAAAGCCGGCAAGATATACTGTATGAGATCCTGCAGTCAGTAACAAGAATAGTGAAACAGGGAGGTCAGGTTAAACTTCTGTGGGTTCTAGCACATGTAGGGGTAAGGGGAAATGAGAGGGTGGATGAGTTGGCAAAGAGGGCGTTAGAGAAAGGAAATGTAGAAATGCAAATTAGTATCAGTAAAGCAGAAATCAAAAGTATAATCTGGGAAAAAACTAACCAACTTTGGCAAGAAAGGTGGGACAAAGAGGGGAAAGGGAGGCATTTATACCAAATTCAAAAGAGTGTCAAAGGAGCTAGGGTAGGAAGTGGACACAGGAGAGAGGAGACAGTATTGACAAGGTTAAGGTTGGGGCACTGTGCACTAAATAAAACACTGAAAATGGTAGGGAAACACCAAACAGGACTCTGTGAGGAATGCCAGGAAGAAGAGTCAGTAGAGCACGTAGTTTTGAACTGTAGGAGGTATGGGGAGCACAGAGAAAGGATGAGGAGTAAGTTGAGGGAATTAGGGGTGCAGGAATTCACATTAAGAGGAGTACTGGGCATGGGTGAGAGAGCACAGGTTAGGGTACTGCTAGCTTTTTTAAGGGAAACAGGGATTTATAATAGGATTTGATGGGCAAGGATGGATAGTGTGGCAGGGTAAAGGGTATGAATGGAGAAGTGGAATTAGACAAGGGGAACAATAATGGAGGAAAAGAGTAGGATGGGGTATGAGGGAGGGAAAAGGAGGTAAGGGTTTTTTTGTTTTGTTTTTTCTTTTTGTTGAGGGAAGAATAGAGAGGTGGCCTATCGTCTGATCCACACTCCGGAGCAGAAGGTGGCGGTAATGCACCAACAAGCTGGATGCCAACCGCCGTAAAACCACAAAAAGAAGAAGAAGAAGAACCAGGTTAGAACGTCTCCAACAACCAATCAACGTTCGCTCTTTACCAAACAGTCCAATTGGTGGCTGCGTGGGGCGGGATTAGCATTACAGCATCTTCCTGGTAGGCAATACTGTTTATGAATGCTAAATATCTTTAATACAAAACTATAAATCAGTACAAGTAGCCTATTTATAATATCTGCAGTTGAGCGGGACACCGTCGCGATGGGTTTGCTGACGATTTTAAAGAAGATGAAGCAGAAGGAGCGGGAGATGAGACTGCTGATGTTGTATCCTGTCTGTAACAGTTAACTAGCTTAGCTGAAAACAAAGTAGCATGCACGTACCACCGTTATTATAACTTTATCAGTGTCAATAACATAAGAGCCGCGCACAGCAATTTATATCCGTGTATGGTTAGATAATACAGGATAACGGTTGTATGCTTGTGAAGTTTGTTTTGCGCATTTTGTGCCGTATCATGCTACCTTGCTAGCACTGTAAGTTAACTAACCCTCCATGAATTAGAGACAGTGAAGCGCTCATCATTTAATTTGGTTATTTAATAGTCAGGTGTGTGAGCGTTTCTTCTTTAACCTGGCTCGCGCAGAGGTCTGGACAACGCGGGGAAGACGACCATCCTGAAGAAGTTTAATGGAGAAGACGTCAGCACCATCTCCCCAACACTAGGCTTCAACATCAAAACAGTGGAGCACAAAGGGTAACGCGCACGCACACACAGTATGTCTTGGCCGCTTGGCTTTGACCTACAATAAATTATAGCATATAACGCACATTTTCACACGCATTTTTTTGCTCCATACGACACATATTGTACAGTTTTTCTCAATAGGCCAAAAGCACAAGTGTGAGCTAACGTCAATGTATTAGTAGCATCTGTGCTTTTCCTACTATGACAAGTCAAAATGGCTGCTTTGAAAAAGGGCTAGAGCTTAAACACATTTTCTGAACCACTCTTTGCAGGTCTCAAAACATTAAGTGATTGACTTACACACAGTAACCCAGAGTCAAATATCCCCTACAGCCAACTGAATAAAACCTCAATACATGTCACTTTCACCAAAAAGTCTACATTCACAGGTTTCTCACTGTCAGTGTTCACATTGCACCTCTGCTCACAGTAAGCACCTTGTAGTAACCATAATGTTAAATACAAAAATCATTGTCCAGTAAAGGAATACACTATAATTTTGATTGAACTTCTTGTTTTTCCACATTGAGGCATTCATATATTTTTCCCCATCCAGGATCCATTATCAGGCAATATTTTTCTAGTCATACTCTACACTCCTCACTCTTTTTCTGTTTTCTAGGTTTAAATTGAATATTTGGGATGTAGGGGGTCAGAAGTCACTGCGCTCCTACTGGAGGAACTACTTTGAGAGCACAGACGGGCTGGTGTGGGTGGTGGACAGCGCGGACAGACTCAGACTGGAGGACTGCCGGCAGGAGCTCAGTGCACTGCTGCTGGAGGAGGTATACACGAACACTTGCACTGGACTTGCAGGGAGACACATGTTGGGTTTAGTTCTGTATTTCCCCCCTAATCTGTCCCCACCACAAAGAGACTGTGATGGATAACAGCAAAGGACCACCTTCTTCTTCTTGCACTGTTTGAAGCTGAAATCCATAATGTTACTGTATGATTATTATATCAGTCTCAATAGTTGTCCTTTCCTCCATGCAGAGGTTAGCTGGTGCAACGCTGCTGGTGTTTGCCAACAAACAGGACTTACCAGGAGCTCTGTCAAAAGAGGCGATACGAGAGGTGAGATTTACACACACATTAGTGATATCACGTTTTTCAGCAATGTAAGGGACTACAATTTTGATTTTGAATATCACTGTTGCTGATTTCAGTTCTTCATGTCAGATTACAGTTGAACTATCCAGAAGTTGTACATCACAATGCATGTTCTCACTGTGTTTTCCTGCAGGCGCTGGCCCTGGATGAGATCAAAAGTCATCATTGGTGTATCATTGGCTGCAGTGCAGTAACGGGAGAGAATTTGTTAGTTGGAGTGGACTGGCTATTAGACGATATCGCTGCAAGGATCTTCACCACTGACTGAGTGTGTGTGTGCACCAGATTTTTTTTTTTTTTTTTTAAACAGCAGCCTCATGTTTGGTGAGCTCTGACATGACTCCAGGCTCATTATTGGACTACAGAGATCCAAAGTATCAAAACATAGCTCAACAATTGTCTTTTTTTGTTCTATCAGCTGCTGTTTAAGGTCACCAGACATGCTGTCTATAGCCAAGATTACAGGAATCACACCTGGCTTTTAGATTTTTTATTTGATGTTGACCGTTGATTCAGATATTATGCAGTAGGGGAAAAGATCAATAGTGTGAGAATTAGTCAAAATGAACAAGTAAATCCACTCATACTGAAACCTAAATGAAGTCTGTTTACAGTATGCAATGTAATGACTAACATGAACCTCCTTTCAGTTGGCTTCCACTTGTATACTTTGTGGTACATCAGAGTGTCAGCTGATGATTTGTGCCTCACTCGCTCAAATGTGTTTACTAAATTTAAATTCCTACTGAATTAAGGTTACTGTCACTATTGAAATCCACAGCTTTGTAAAGTACATCTTTAATATGTATACTTGATGCATAAATAAGTTTACACCATATTATGTCTCATCTATTTTTAGACTAGTTTTTTTGTTCACAACTCAACCTCAAAAGGGCATCATCAATTTCTAGGTTACTGTAATCTGAAGGCTCGACTGCCATCATTTGAAAGTGTCCCTTCACACCTGTGGATGACAAACAGCTCGCACCTATCTGGCACCCTGAACTACAGCAATGAAGAATTAATGGACTAATTGCTCTAGACCTTATTTTTGATTTCATCTTGGATAATTGAGCTGCAATAAGTAAGTTGTCGGAACTTATCAGAGTTCAAGCAAAAATGCCAAACATTTGGTAGTTACAGGTTTGCACATGAGAATTTGCATTTTAAGTATGCAATTAAGACAATTAAGCCAAGAAGATAGCCCCATTGCCGTTTAGCAACTTCAGACTACACCAAACAGGTCTCTCCTAAGGCATTTATTAGTTTGACTAGCAAAAGCAGTAAAATTCCCCAATTTACTGTATCTGAACTCTAACCAAATTAGACACGTGGTTTCCTTTTCATGACCAGTTTAACCCCCCCATTCCATTCACCAAGCCTCCCCTGAAACTGGAGACCCACCTCCCACTTTGAAAACCTCTGGTAAATGATAAATTTACCCCCCTTTGCATCCTGAATGTTGGGTGTTCAAGTAAGCTAGTCCTTTTGCCCAGGAACTGAGAAGCCAACTGAGGCATTGTATGCAGTATGAGACAACACAATAGTCTGTACTGAAAAGTGCTTTATTTTAAATTTCAAAAACCACCATTACAACGCATAACTCACAGCAGTCCTGTTGCTCAGTTAGCTGGATACATCAAGTGTAAAGTGCTGGGTTCTGTCATTGCAAATCAAGTTGTACATATGAATATGTAAACCACCAACTGCAGCGATCGTGTTGGCAGCACAAGATGGCTGATATTTATGATGACGCTCAAGTTCAGGCCAGAGTCTGCAAATGAAGACAACATCTTAGAAGTTTGTGGAAAAAAATAAAACCTTAACATTGAACTGAACACATTTAACATAGGTTTTTTGATCAGAGGGGATACCAATCAGTCATGAATCTTCAGACTGGGGCGGTAATAAGAAACTCATCACTTCTAGATGAAAGAAAAATGAAAAAAAAAGTCCTCTTTTAAAAATTAGAGTCTTAAATTCTTACCATTACACCCCCAAAGCAGTAGGCAGCAGATCCAGCTGGATCTCTGAAAAGACCATAAACAAGAATACACTTTAAAATGTGTAACAAGACAATGAAGAAACTAAAGCTTTTACAGTCTTGTGATCAGAGGGGATACCAATCAGTCATGAATTTTCAGACTGGGGCGGTAATAAGAAACTCATCACTTCTTAGAGAATTTAGAGACAGTCGAAAATTCAATAGTTCCATATTGTGAGACCTCAACATCTCCCAATTCAAACCACAACGTCATTCAAATACTCACCCAAGATGGGAAGATGAGTGAGCACAAGATCAAGACCATGTGGTGACTTCATGCTGCCAGACCTAAGAAGACAAAGATTTTGTCAGTCATAGTTTAATGTGCCAACCTTTTTAAATACACTCACAAGCTGCTGAAACACTGCACTCTTCTGGCTGACTATGTTGGTGGTATTTTAGTATATCAATGTGCAACTTGTGGCGCCATGTTATATTCAACTTGAAGAAATTGTTTAGTACTGCATGTCAAGTAGTCCATCACAAAGCACCAAAACATAATTCATCCCAGATTTCCTGGTAACTGACACAGATGTCCTCTACTTTATTACTAAAATTGTTCAGCAGCCCTGTACCTTTGTTAGGTTTTAGTTAAGGTGTTTAAAGCATGCCCGAACACAAATTTGTCCCTTAAGGCTTGAAGCACCGTCTAACTCCTGAAATAGCCTTAAAATACTTTCATCACCACATTTTGGCCAAGTAAACAAATTGCAACTGTGCAAATGTAAAATTTGGCTTTGGGATGTGATCAGAAAGAGCCATCTCAGTCATGTCTCACAGCCAGACACTCCCTTCTCCATCAGAACTCCAGCAGGTCACCTTACACCTGGGAGGGAAGTGATCAGGGTCCTCAGTGCCGTACTGGGTCAACAGGAGGGGAGACCAACTGTAGTAGTAAGGGATGATGTGTGAAGTCACCCCTTGACTGATTGTTTTCTCTCATCATTTCCACACTCCCAAAAACATTATACTTGCTCGTTTACCTGTAGCAGTCCCAGGTGTCTTCTGGGCCAATGTTTCAGAGTCGGATGACATCACCAAACCTGCAACAAGTGAACAGGGTTAGTCAATCCAGTTTGATTATTGTGAATAACTGGATTTTTAATTCTTGTGGGATCAGAGGGGATACCAATCAGTCATGAATTCTCAGACTGGGGCGGTAATAAGAAACTCATCACTTCTGCTTCATCACCAGTAAACATGACGGTACTGAACAGTCCAAACCACCAAAACCCCATTTCAGGCTGCCAAAGATCACTTTACACCCAAAAGCTCATTCCAGGGTTCTCAGTGTCATATTGGGCCAACAGGAGGTCAGATGGAGGACTTACCAGGAGGAAAGTGCTGACTGGGACAACGAACTTATCCTTCCACACTTATGGTAATGTTACTGTTGAGGTTCTAACATACCTGATCAGCTCGCTTCCAGGTGGATTGTTTGACACGCAGCTTGGTCCTAAAGGGTGCAGACAAGGAATTGATCCGCATATCAATACAGATGCCACATCAAGTGTAATTTCTAGTCATGACATTCAATTTGATGCAAAATATTTTAAAGAGTATCACTCCAAATACAAGAGTCTGACACTACATAAAGTGTTCATGTTTGTTCCTTCTAAAAGATGGGCCCTAGATAAAGTTTAGCTTGATCGCCCACTTCTCACTGGCCCTTATGCACCAAACAAACCTGAGAATAAGCATCTTTGACACCATGTATTGTCACATCCGTTTGTTTCCATTCAGACTGTTGGTAGCCCCAACAGGTCTTCCCCTTATTGCCAAGGTAACACCAGTGGGTTCACCTTTTCAGGTTCTGGCATTGACACAAGGCGTAAGACATGTGCGGGTGTCATCATGAAGGAAACAATTCATTTGTGACATTTGTCGTCACTGAAGTAAAAAACCAAACTTCTTGAATTACAACCATTTTGAGCTATGGCCTGTGATTCAGACTCAAGGACACTTCAGCCTGCATGTTTGCATTGAGCATTAACATATTACTGAGTAAATGCCTAAGAGCTCACTTACATGGGCAGACACCTGCATTTAAGATGGCAGCATCTTTCGAACTGTCAACCAAAGCCAGGTACCTGCAACAGACAAGATGCTGTCAGATCAGAGCGCAACATGGTAAAACATTTTATACCATTAACTGTTGACCTTCACTGATGTCAGATATTCCATTTCTCAACAGCAGTTCAGACGAACGAGATTCCAAAATTATCTCATCATTTTCAGCCGGTCTGGGAGTTAAGGGCTATTTGTACTGTAGCAATCACTTAGTGGCATCTTACCTTCAACTAGAACTCCTGAATCATGCTGCTGAAGTGATCAATGAATCATCTGTTGACAGAAGATGAATGTTCATTCACTACACATTTTTCCAAAAGAAACATCCAAACTAAAACACCGATTAGCTACATAGATCATACCGACAATGTCTAGACTAGGATAGTTGCAGCATTTAAAGCCAACATTTGTTTTTAATGTACTTTAAGTTAACTGAAACAGAAGTCGTAAATAAATGCAGCTACTCAGATGTTCGTGTCGTTTCACATTGGGTCAAAGTGAGCTAAGTATCATCATCATTGGAACTGCATTATGAAAGGGCATTTTACTTGTTGGCTGTTTTTTTAAAATAAGAGAAACTAGGGGAAAAAAAAAAAACCAAAAAAAAAAAACCCCTTACCACGAGTTCAACGGGTGCCTTCCTCTTCAAGTATCCACTCAAAAAAAAGGTTCTGCAAGAGTAATTTGCACTTCAGTCGAGTCCCCAAAACAACCTTGTGTGTCATAATAAGATTCAAATTGTTTGATCAGTGCTTTGGTGACAAACTGCCATGTGACATTAGTCGTCCAGGTGTTTGATGGGTGTTACCCCATTTCATCCTTTCAAACAGTCAGAAACACCTCGCCTTTAACTCAACATTGTGGGAACGTCACTCAATTGGTAATAAGCAATATATCTTCTGAATGTCAAGGTTATTCGTGCCAAAATTAACTACACTGATAAGCACTAGTGCTCTTGTCAGCCCGAGTTTCTCAGTTTAACTGTATACTTAAGCCTATTAGCTGTTTCTTCTATGGAATGACATTTGGTGCACAGCAGGAAAGGTGTTTCTGATCACCGTTAAAAAAAATACACATTTTAAAAAATTACAAATTAATTTAAAGACTCACATGTTGAGTTGTCCACGTGGCATCCTTCCTCAAACCCTCTTGTCAAACTCCCAAACCTGGCACCGAAACACCAGTATGTAAGTTACATGCTTAGGAATTAAGCATTTCATATTAGTTAAATTTAGGGGGATCAGATTAAAGGCTGACATCACTGGATTCAGGCATATGCTTGTCATTAATTGTAATCATCATGTTTATACCCCATTACTGTTTGAACTTTGAATAAATCAATCTTTTACTCACCTCAGTGAACAGTTTAGCTGCTTTGAAGAGTTTACGGAGTGGACAGTGCAGACCAACCTACTAAGAAGAGTTAGTGTTAGACAAACTGAGGAGTAAAGGTTTAGGCTTTAGTATTTTGGAGGGCTGATCAGATTAATAACTTAGCATCACAAAAATCAGGCATATGCTTGTCTGTTTGAAAACTCATCAATTATGGCCCTTGTGGAATTTGACAGATCTTAGCTTTAGTCTAGCTCACCTGCCAAAGTCCTTCATTCTCGTTCATCGTTGATCAGACTTGAACATCTGAGGGGAAAAGGAAAATTTTAGATTTACACGAGGGGATTTTGAAGCTCATGCTGCTTAATTTTTAAAGTACAGGTCTCATTGTGTAGCGTCAAGTACAACCTGACTTGTGTTTTACAATGCGTTAGTTGGAGCCCATGAGCTACTCAGAATCTGGTAAAGAAGTTTCTTCAAAGGCTGATTCAGTAAGAGAGAGTTCAGAGATTCATCACTGCAGCACTGAGCTCCTGAACAGCCATAGAGCCAACTAGAGACTGGACAGTGGAGTTGATGAGCCAACTACTAAAATGCCCCTAAATGATCGTCTAAGAAAGATTTTCAAATTACCTTGTGTGGAGAGTTTCGCCACACTCTTCTCAGACCTGAAGACAAAAGTCATAAAAAATAAAAAAAAAAGTTAGTTTAATGGGTTTTCTGGGCAAATCCAGTTGTGCACACTTATGAGATAGGAGCTTCATGCTACTCAGAATTTGAGATGAAGTTTCCTCAAGATTGTTTCAGTGAGAGAGTTCAAATGACACATCACTGTAGCATGAGGCTGCATATTATGTCAAGCTATTCCAGTCACATCAATTTATATACATCCGATCTGATATGCATGTCCAACTTAACTGTAAAACGAGCCACGTGAAATAGACAAATTACCTTTGCAGTCAGCAGCTTCTGGATCTTTCTTCACCATCTAGAAAACAATCAATAAGAAAGTATTGCTTTAGCAGGCTGTAGTTGCAGGTTGACTGACTCTGGCCGGCTAACACGTGACCGCTGCATGCAACGTGCTCAGGACGGCATGAGTCGGTAAAGTTTGTAATTTAAAGTGTCTCACATCAGAATAATTTAATGCAATCACAGTCATTCAGTACAGGTCTGTGTAATTATCATCATTGAGAGACACTGCTTGCAGCCACACCTAACGAGCAGCGGCTATTTCTCTAAAAGCTTTCCGTACGAGCTCAACTTACGTTTTCCAACAAATACTACACGCAGCGTTTAGAAAACATTATGTCGTTTATGTTAACAAAATCAATCAGATGACATGAATATGTTTTAATGCCGGATGGTTAAGGATTGTGGCCTAACTCTGGTGGGTGCTGCACCGACACCCTGCACGTAAGCTGCTAGCTAAAACACAACTTGAGCTCGTAAATAGGTTGAAAAGGATAAAGCTCAATAACAGATATACTGAAGCAATATCTTTCCAATGTTAACATGTCATCTATCATGATGTATAAGTCTGCAATTGAATGAATGTTAACAAGAAGTGTGCAGTGATCTTACCTCGGTTAGAAGAGAGAAGGAAGTGGGAGAGAAGGTGGGTCCATCTTCTTTTTATGTCCCAGCTGAAGGACTCCTCCCACCCGGCAAACTTTCACCAGGAAACCGACTCTAACCTTTCCACGAGCTACATTTAGCTTTGGAAAAATTAAACTTGACAAAGAAAACTGTTTTGTGTATGCCAAACTCACCATTTGTAGAGCGAGGACTCACAGCTGAAAACAAATTTAAAGAAAATGAACAGGGTTTCTTTTACTACGTCATTTCCGTTAAGAAAACATTATATTTTTCACATTCACAGGGGGGCAGCAAACATACTGAAACTGCATGGCTTGTGCACAATATGTCAGACTACCAGACTGCTCAACATTTCCTTCCCTATAAACCGACTTGAGATTTATTGACCATAAAACTGTGTAAATTAGTATCAAAATAAGCGACGCTGGAAGTGTTTTAATTAAAATATTATTATCAAGAATATGAGTCATGTTTTCTTTCGTTCAGTTTTAGTTTCTGTTGTCCACATCAGCTCTTTCAAAAAATAATCACATTTTATCACTTGTCATTAAGTTGCTTATTCTCTGTATTCTTTTTAAAAAAATACGCAGCATAAAATGAACATAAATCTACCGATATGTTTATAACACACACATAGAGCTAGTCACCTTAGATCACTTTTCTTGCTACCTAGTAAGCATGTGTACAGCTTTATGTCTTATTTTATCTTTTGCCTTATGCACTTTATTTGAATTCAACACTGACAGATATTTTATTACAAACAGCTCTGCACATGCTCTTCTTGTGTTTTTATGTTTCATCTTGACACTTTTGTGTTTTGTTGGTCCTCCTGTAGACACAGAGGAGGGATTTCTGGCACCCTTCACCTACCTTTAAGATGTATGTATGTACAAGTAAGATTAGAAAATAAAATATTCTCTATTGAAATGTAAGAGTTCATATATTAGCTAGTTAGATTAGATAACTATATATTTGCACACTATATTAAAGCTAAATCTTCATCTTGATTTGAGTATTTCCATTGGTCATTTTTTGATGCTGCCTGTAGTGTCATGGCAACAGTTGCTATGGCGTTCTCACACGATGATGTGATGCTGTGTTCATTTATTCTGATTCATCCATATAATAATGACTCTGGCATTAGCGAATTAAAATCCAGACAGATCTGTACTCAACATGAAAACACAACCAGTAAAATATATTAAGTCTTTATTTACTCAGATAAAAGCTTCTTCTTATGGTTCATGACTTCAGAAGCTTTGATTAGGATACAAAATTATTTTTTAAATAAAAATTAACAAAGACAATCATTATATACAACAGTCTAATCTGCAAGAATTACTGAGTACACTTGAGATAATATAAAAGCCAAATACATAGTGGATAACAGGAAATTACAGACGGCCTATTGTAAACATTACATTTTTCATTTTAATAAGGGAGTCAAACGTTAATACATTGAGATCTCCTGAATCACTTACATCATGTCTTCCTGTTCCCAGTTGCACATTGATACTGAAGTTATAGTTAGTTCTTAAATAGTATTTTGACCTTTACAGTGCCAGTGACTCATGTTTTAGGCTGCTAAAACGTGTATAACAAATGTGATGAGCAGCTGCAAAGGTAACAATCAAAAGACATACATTGGGTCCTATTGTTGTGTTTAGTGCTGATTTATAACGAGGCTATGAAAAAATCTCTTTCTCCCTCTCAAAAGCACACACATGCATGCACTCTCCTGTCCCGTCCCTTCAGGTTAAATAACCTTCACCAGAACACACAGTGAGGGATGAACGCTATCTCATGAGGAAGTCAAACACTAACAAGCTGTCCTATCTGTGCACACACAGATGGGGAAAAGCCCTGTTTAAATGGGTTAACATTGGTAAAAAAAAAAAAAAATCACAAGTTTGTCCTCCTCTCATTGACACAACTCATTACTGATTAGCTGCCAGACAGCAATAAATGGCACTGATTAACATACAGAAATGTGAATATCTCCAGAACTGAAGTCCACTATACTATAATCAGTCATCGCTATACGGTTGAAAATGTCCATTCCTTTTGGTTACACATCAACACTTTAGTAGTTTCATAGCTAAACCAAAGGATGCTAAGATTATTCGTGCTCCGAGCTCTTAATAGTGGACCGGGTGTAAGGAGCTAAGATATTAAGACGTTCTTATACCACTAACTAAAATCTGAAATTAGCAACCTAGTAGAGGGGAACCAGAAGCAGCTGAACTCAGTCACATAAAGACTGGACTTTTCCATTCAAGCCAGTCCCATTGACTTCAATGTAAAATCAACAGCTTGGCTCTCCCAGCTCAGAAAGTAAAACGGTCTGTGTGCAAATGAATGTACAGCATGTTTTGTCAAGGCAGTAAACTTTAAGATGAGTAATTAAAACTCAGTAACTAACATAAATAATTAATGTTTCTGAGGCCTTATGCATGACACAAACACATCATGTGACTATAGAAGTCCCCACTGATGGCATGGTGAATGTCATACAGGCAGGATTGTCCGTCCCAATTCAGTATTAGAGGAAATGCTGCATAGTCGTGATTTAAACAAACTAAATATGAGAAAGGGGCTCATGTTATCATCCATGTCGCTCTCCAGCTCTACTGAAACTCAGCTAACACAGTGTTGTTGCTGTTTCTTCTTCGACAAAGGTGAAGAAGATGGCGGTGAGGACGATGTCACAGGTGTGAGCGTGACGCTGTAGAGGTTGGTGATGAAGGCCTCCCAGCCGCGACGAAAGGCTCGGTCAAAGGCCTGATGGGGACAAGAGGATAAAGGTTAGCAATCTACATACATAATCCAAAATATAGCAATAAGGATGACTTGAAAATGATGAATCAGAAGTGAAAGCAAGTTACAGATTTCAGTGTCCATCATACAGTGTCATTACAGTTTTTCATTATCATTACAGATATTAACCTCATACATAGGATGAAAGCAGTTGTTTATGTTGAGTTGCACTGCTGCTGAATGAATGTAAGGGGAAACAAGACTAAGTCATGCTAGCAACTCTGAGGCTGCACACCAGTGCTTTGAGCTAAATGCTAACTTCAACATGCTAACAAGCTCACAATGACAATACTGTCATGCTGATGTTTAGCAGGTTTACCATGATCGCAACTGTAGTTTAGCGTGTTAGCATGCTAGCATTTAAGGGATCACCAGAGTTATTACAATTCATCCTGCGGGGAACATGAACGTGTGCACCGAGTTTCATGGCAATCCATCCAATAGTTGTTGAGACATTTCACAAAACACTACAAAAGCCAAGCTCATGGTGGCGCTATAGGAAAAGTCAGGGGATCATTAGGATTCATCCTCTGGGAACCACAAATGTCTGTGTAAAACTTGGCAATCAATCCAATAGTTGTTGAGATATTTCAACAACATTTTTAGTGAAAGAACTTGTTGGTTAAACCCAACTCAGTGTATTCATATTTATTTACTGGACACTTTATTCCCCATATATGTTGAACTTTTTGCTTGCTTGTAGAAGAAGCTCACATTTTTGCATGTTCAGCTGACCTGCTGTGTACTGACTAAAAGGCTCTTCAGGTTCCACTAGCAGTAAAAATTGTAAATATACAAATTCACTGTTTCTGTTGTCTCTGTGGGTGGTGCAAAATTGCACAGTTGTTTCCAGAGAATTAAAAGACGTGTAAAATAAAGTGTTGACCATTTAGTGAAAAGGCTGCTCTGCTGTAATTATTGTCTAAATTCCACCCAGAGTAAAATTTTCTCAGAGGAAAATGAAAGCTGTTTTGTCTGGAGTTACTTGTTCTCAATCATTGATTAAAACAGTCTGAAGGCTGTAATATCAGTCATATTAACTGCTGTTGCTCTAAGCCTGTTGCTATAGTAACTGGTGATTTTATGTCATTCAAGAATATTCAACTAGCAATTATAGAGATTGAGCAGCAACAGGATCTTTCAGTATAACAAACAGGTATTCAATGGGCACTTGCCCTTATACATAAAACAGAGATTGTCCTCTATCTAACAGGAGGTCAAACTCTGAGGCCTGAGGGTGGAGCTGATTGGCTAACAGCAGTGGAATGTTTTAATGGTGTGGGTTTAGTAGGCGTGTCAACAGTGCCATACTTCGTTTCACTGATCAAAGTGCCCGATATAGGAGGCGCAGGAATGTCACCTCTGTGCGTGGGTTTCAGTGGAAGCAGAAAATCTTTAGGAACATGTGAATCAGGTGGAGGTCCCTGCAGGACGCTCACACTGCTGCCGGTTTATAGCTAAAAGCCTGTTAGTGAAACCTCTGATCCAGTTTCGTTTTTTCATGTCGTTAAATGTGACGCAAAGGAAAAATCCTATCAGAGGTTACCTAATGACTTGGTGACATGCACAAATGGCTGCTACCTTGACCCTAGCAGCAGTCTACTACTGAGGTGATAGTTTCCATGGTGATTAATAGCCCAGTGTGCAATATGTGGAGGATGTTGAGGAAGAACTTTACCCCTCTGTTCCACAAACTCTGAAGACTCAGTTATGTAACCTTGAGGGGCTTAATGTTTAACCAGACGGGGTGAAGCTAAATATGGAATTTATGTAAATGTAAGAAATTAATCAAAGTTTTCTTTGGCAGTATGCTGATAAAAAAAAATGGACAGAAACAACATATGGCTCTCACGTTGTATTTCTTTGTCTATTTTCTCTCACCTTGCGGTAAGTCTTCATTGTGTTCCTCTTCACCACCTTCATCCCCTCCTCTTGCTCCCTCCTCATCCTCCTCTCCTCCTCTCCCTCCTCTTCTCTCCCCCTCTTCTTGTCTCTGATCAAGACCTGGTCGTCCGCCTCCTCCCGAACCAGGAAGTGAACAGGCATGGGCTCCTTCCCTCTTCCTGCCTTCTCATCCTCTTCCCCCATCTTCTTCAGTTTCTCCATCTCTACCTCGATCATCACCCTGTTGTCCTCCAGGACGCATGGGTCAACTGGACTCTCTGTGCCCAGGCTGGGCCTCTCATCTCGGGCCACGTCCTCCTCGGCTCTCCCCTCCTTCTGCTTCCTCCTGGAGCTTCTTCTCCACCTGCTGCTGCGGCGGCTGGGTTTCCTCCGGAGGAGAGTCTCCCCGTCATCTTCCAGCATCCCTTCATTGAAGTCAAACGCCTCGGCTTCTTCCCTGTCATCTGCCCCAGAAATGTGCACCACACTTGGGCTCGGGCTGCTCACGACTCCCACCTCTCTGTTGCTGTCCTCCGTCCCGTTCCACCCCTCCTCCACTTCTTTTCCCCTCACCTCCTCCCCTTCTCCAGTGGCCTCTGGCTCATCAAGGCGACCGTAGAAGCCACTAGATTTGTCCAGAAACTTTGGGGCCCGGATTGAGCTCCGCACAGAGCTTTTCCTGGAGTTCTTGCCAATTGTCATCTTTTCTCTTTTTGTCTCCTGTTTTTCTTTCACTTCTTGTGTCCTCTGTTGCACTCTTTTTGTTTTCGTGCTTCACAGCTCCTTTTCTTGTTACCTCTGAAAGATAGGGGGCAAGAGAGATGAGAGATTAATGCTGTTACATAATCCCATAGAATTTCAAGTGAGCCAAAATTCAGGAAAGGTGATAGACGATTAAAAAGGAAATAAAAGTAGAGAGAAAATACACCAGTAGTTCTGTTTTTGACGTTGTCTGTGTGTTTGTGTCTCTGTGTGTGTCTGTGTGTGTGTGTGTGTGTGTGTGTGTGTGTGTGTGTGTGTGTGTGTGTGTGTGATTGACACTGCAGGTCAGGGTCAGTGTTATCAGGCTTGTGATTATAACTAAATATCAAAGCTAAAGACACAATGTTCTTACTACTGAAGAGAAACTCACACATGCACACACAGACTCGGACTTTGACACTGATTTAACCAGCTGGACGCTGTACAGCAGCCAAAATCAATGACTTCATATTGGCTATCTCTCAATGCCAATGTCAGCCTCACTGTTGGCTCCTTCTCAATTATGTCAAAAGGGTGTAGGATCAAATTCATCAATTTTGACAAATATGAGCAAGAGGGGGCATCAGTGTCACAGCAGGTTATTTTGATTATTGTTGATTGGGTTGTCGCAAGAGGTGAAAATGTTTCATGGTTTCAACCCATAAAGAGCAGTGTAGTTTGATTCTGTGATAATTACCCTTTAAATCTTTTATAATCCAATCTTACATAAGAAACAAGTCTGCACAAATACTGGTCTATTAGAGTGCACTTTTGATCTTTCCTGTCAGTATCTACATTTGACTACAATCAAATCAAAGAGAAACCTATTTACAATTATAGTTTACCCATATGCTAATTTATTTTTACTGGTTTCTATTCTTTTAGCAAACAAAAACGATGGCACCTATTGCAAAGAAAAGCACTCTAGACAGTTCACATTTAGAGGAATAGTTTGACATTTTGGGAAATACGCTTATTGGCTTTTGTGACGAGAGTTAGATGAGAGTATTGATAGCACTCATGTCTGTACGCCAAATATGAAGCTACAGCCAGCAGCCAATTAGCTTAACTTAGCATAAAGACTGGAAATGGGGAAACAGCTAGCCTGTTTCTGTCCAAAGGTTAAAAATCTGCCTCTAAAGCACCTCTAAAGCTCACAAATTAACACGTTATATTTGATTAAATTCGTACAAAAATCAAAGTGCAAAAACAACAGGTTGTGGTTTTATGGGGGGTTATGCGACAGACCAAGAGCAGTGACTTCCTGGAGTCCTCCAGGCTAGCTGTTTCCCCTGTTTTTAGTCTTTATGCTAAGCTAAGCTAACCAGCTGCCCGTAGCTTCATATTTACCGTACAGACATGAGAGCGGTATTAATCTTCTCATCTAACTCTCAGCAAGAGAGAAAATAAGAGTATTTCCCAAAATGTTGAACTATTTTTTCTTTAGGAAAGCAGACTGTATACAAACCAGGCAACATGTACATTTTAATACTTTTATCAACCTTAAGAAAGTAAGTTGAGAAGTGACAAGGTAGCCTTGTTTTAGCTATAGCTTGTTAGCATGCTTGTTGGAAGCTAGCACAAGCAAAGATGCCATTTTAATTAGTCATAGGCTTTAGCATTTATCTCTTTCACTGAATGATAGTGCCTATAGATTAAAACTATGTTTTTTCATAGATGTTTACAGGACTGATGTATGTGAGTGGATACAATTAAAATTTGCTTAAACACTAAGATAACTACATTCTATGCAGTGATAAACTCTTTCTGATTTAATGACACAATGTTGAGAATGTAGACAAAGCAAACAAAATGATTGATAAAGCAGCAAGCAGGTAAACACAGAGAAAATCAGACAAACAGGACTGAAATTCATGAGAATAACGAATTTAACATCCTGCCACTTATTGTGAGAAGAAACAAGAGAGCTGCGGCTTCTTGTAACTTATAGACACATGATAATTAATCTTAAAAGAATGTCACAGTGTAGGCAAAATGCAGAAACTTAAAAGAAAAAAGATAAAGAGTTGCAGGTCTCACCTGATCTCTTGCTGTTGACTCCTTTCCCTCTGTGTGTGTATGTGTGTGAGCACTGGCGAGCTATATCTCTTCTCTGTGTGTGTTTGTAACTGAGTGTGTGAGTCCGAGTGAATGACTGAGAGGCGGGAGCTCATGATACTCACCTAATACACAGCGTCACACACCCACCCTGCCCAAACCTGCAGTTCTGTCGTCATCAAAGCAAATACACACATGCAAAAAGCACTCTCACTCTCAAGGGCTCTTTGTCTCTCTCTCTCTCTTCCTCTGGCTCTTTCTTCTTAACCACACACACCTCTTCTTTACATCCTTAAACACACATTGACTTAGAGATGAACTTCTGATTTCAAATCTGTAACACAGACACGAGATACAGGGACAAATATACGCGTGCCTATACACTAAATAGCCTATTTCAGCTCACAAAACATCCTACCACCCACCAGAAGCAAACATCCTATTCTGCTATCGGTGGCTATCAATCATTAACCATGAACAGCTGCCATAGATCAACCTGCAGAATAGAGATGTGACTTTCAATTCAACCTTAACCCCAAAGGCTGAGCGTTCAACCACCTACAACATTACAATCCAACTTGGTCATAACACATGGGAATGATGTGACAATATAACTGTTAGGTGTACCTGAAGTCCTCTCTTGTGTGAGGAGGTTTTATATTTATATGTGGCAGATTTCCACCTGTAGCTCTATGAAACATATTCATTCATTTCTCTTTAATTAATATCAAACCCCCTTGAGGGAGTTATTAATGGGGGAGGAGAATGTCAGCCAATAAATACAGTCACATATACATAAAGTATCTGCCAAAACATCTGCTGAGCTAATACATCAACCGATATTAGCTTACTGCAGACGTCTTCTAAATACCTGCTAAACTAATGACATTCCCATCAGCCTCAGCTGTAGGCTTTATGTTTGCTAATTAGAAAATGTTAGCATGCTAACATGCTAAAACTAAGATGATGAACATGGTAAACATTATACCTGCTTAACATCAGCATGTTAGCATTGGCATTGTGAGCATGTTAGCATGCTGACGTTAGCATTTAGCTCACAGCACCACTGTGCCTAGGTACAGCCTCACAGAGCCGCTGCTAAAAAACAAATTGAAGGGATCCTGACCAAATCTGGTTCTATTATATGTTTATATGAAAACATAAATATCAGCACATATGTTGTTTTTAACCCTCAATATCTCAATATCAGCCTCAAAAGTCCAGTAAGGGCTCAGGCCAACATATCAATATATCTGTGGTAATCCCATCGGCTGATGATGTTAGCTCACTGATATCTTGGTCCGGCTCAAATTAAATGACCTCAATCTTCAAACATTTTTTCTCAGTTTAAAGCCATATCAATAGGCTCATGAGTTTTTAAAGTGCATGGAAATGGGTACTTTACAAAACAAAATTGAGTACCTTTAATTGTCAAACTGACTTGCCAGAGGTCATTTAATGGACGTTAATGGACGGATTTAAAGGGCCTTTTCTCATTAATAAGCCATTAATAACTCTGCAAACCATACATAAGTGGAATAAGAAATCCCACAATTGCATCCCTCCATGAATAAATCATTTTAAAGTCCTTATTTTTGAATCCATGGCATTATTAATAATGTAATTTAATGACAAAATTGATAACATTTATGAGATTTAAACATGTTTTGGTTTGAGGCATACCCAAGTTCAAAATGGCTGCCTCTAAAATAATGTAATTTGCCTTCTCTTTATGTCCACTACTGTGTCCAAAATAATACTCTTTACTGATAAGCTGGTATACCCTAATGGAAAGTATACATGCAAAATGAGCTTGGTCACTGAATGTTATCTCACTGTTTGGATGGTAAACACTGTGTCTGGGTGGGTCAGGGAGTGGGAGCTGCTCCTCTGTGTGTGTGTGTGTGTGTGTGTGTGTGTGTGTGTGTGTGTGTGTGTGTGTGTGTAATTACCTACATGCCTGTTTTTCTTAAGTCAGCTTCAGGATGTAAAGTACTCCTCACACACCTTCTTGTACATGCACACACATGCATACTGTGCATCTGTCACCAGACGTGACTGACACACCAACATCAGGAAAACACACACACACACACACACACACACACACACACACATTAAATGAGGTGAATGAAGTGTTATTTAAGGGTGAAAGCATGACAGCATAGATGATGATAGTTTAAAGGTTACAGTGATTAAATTACTTTCTAGTCTCACAAGTAGTCTGGCCTACAGGTGTGTGTGTGTGTGTGTGTGTGTGTGTGTGTGTGTGTAAATGCACTTGTATGTGTGTGTCCGTGGGTGAATCAGTGTGGATTAAAAGATGGTGTGCGTCTGGCTCTATGACTTCAGCTCCTCTTACTCACCTCCCAGTGCGCCTTCATCTTACAAGCCCTGTGTGTGTGTGTGTGTGTGTGTGTGTGTTGGGCGATGAGGTAGACTCACACCTCCCCAACACTCCATATATAGTCGCCAAGCAGCCGACATCCCTGCAGAGAGGGCGTATCAGCTGTCAATCACACAGGCCTGTAAAAACCTCAGCTGTGTTGAGGTTAGAGAATCCCTGCCCACATGGGTAATTACTGATGACGGTACTAGACGTCGCGAGCCGGTTGCCATGGTCACTGTCAAGCAGGGGCAAGTTAGAGTTTTGGTACTGTAGTTGGACGATTCGTGTTGATTTTGATGTGGTGACACTGGAGAAAATCAGGTAGAGAGAAAGCCTAAAACACAGAATTTGGAGAGGTTGGTGGGAACATAAAGAGACAAAAGTGATAAAAGTCCCAGACATACTGTATGACAAGTCTGTGAAGTGTGACACCATTAAGTATTACCTGACACACTCAAAGAACAGATGTGCTGTTGGCTGCGTTCCAAATAAAGCACATAAAGCAGGCAGTCGAGACAGTCATTCAACTTCTTCAAGTCAGAATCCTAAATGGCCCTTAAAGGCAGGGAGGGGACAACCTGCAGGTACTGTAAGCAGCAGAAGTTTGACATGGTCACATTTCATCTGCAGTGGTGGAGAAAAGAGAAATCGTTCTGTGTTAGGGCTCTTTCAGCTTCCCATTTTAAGGGGCCAGTTCTGACAAATTGCTGATTGTTGAAAACATCCTTCATTCAATGTTGTGGGCACCACAAACTAAACTTGATTCACCTCTATTGTCTTAGGCCAGAGACAGAAATCTCACAGTTATCCATTTTTCTTTTTTATTCCCAATTTTCAGATTCATTTTGGACCAAATGTTTGCATATCACCAGAGTCTGTTGTGTTTCTAAGTAGGCTTTGTGTACTGTGGGATCAATCCAGTCAGGATTTAATTCCAAATTTCTGAAAACTTTGCGGCGCCACCACACCTAGCGAGTGAAAGAATTCTCCTAGTTCTTAAAATAAATAAAACATTTAAAAGCCTGTTGGACTGCATCATTACAAAAGCTAAAAACAGCGTGTTTTTTCTCATGCTCATGAAAAGTAGACATTTTGGAGATATATGGATATAAACATATTTAAAGAAACAATACATTTTCACACACTAAATGCTAATGCTAACAGAGCTCAGGGTTGATACGTGCAGATAGAATGAGAGCCAAATGTTTATATGAACTTCCTAACGTTACAAACAGGGAATGGGCATATGATAGCACGGTAAATGGAATATATATGTGACTATTAAATGCCGGCGCCTGCCGAACTACTGCGGGGCTCCATTTTGTGCTGGGATACAAGATATGAACTCCACCTTTTCCAACAGAGCTGTTCCATTGAATGCAAGTTCCTCCCAAACATCAATCACACATCAACACGTGTATAAGTTAAATATAAGACCCACAAAAAAGTTAAAGAGCAAAGTTAAAAACAATTTAGAGATAAGCCTGAATCACTGAAGTTTAAAAAAAGACCAAAATACAATGACATGTTTTACATTATCTAGGTTTATTTTCAAGGCCAAGGACAGACATTATCACATTGTACAATGTAAAGAACAATATTACAGTAATAAATACATAATACACCAGTAGAGAATTGACTTACAGGCACTAATTACACTTACGCAGGCACTAGCTGTTTTTACAGTATCATACAACAGTAGCTGAGTTGCACTTGTTTGAGCTATAAACTCTTTTATTCTTCCAACTTCTGAGGGCGTCATGGAAGAAAATCAAGTGCAGTTCGAGTGGTTCAATTAATATTTGAAGCTTTTTTTCAAATATACTATTGAAATACTACTACTGTAAAGTACCATGGATTTCCGGCCTATTAAAGGCAAATTCAAGTCATTTTCTGTTCATCATAGTGTGGGAATGTAACACGGACGGCGTGCTTTGTATTCGTTTGTTGCATAAGGAATTTATATGCGCTTCAGTAGTGTTGTTTCCTTATTCAGGGCTTCTAAAATGGATCCCACAAGCCTTCTGTCTTTAAAAAGCATCACTAAAAATAGACATATAAAATGCTGGCTAGAACTATTTGTTGTTGTGCTATAATGACACTACTGAAAACCAGCGTTCGTGCTCTGAGCTTTAACACTAACGCTACACTGGGTGTGGAACCAGAGCGTCTCTGTATTTGTTTTGTCTGTATTGCAGCACAGCGTTACTAAGTTGCACCATTTGTGTCCGTAACACAGGTGTATGGCAGCATAATAATACGAGGCAACAACTATTTAGCATATTTGATTGATGTCTAATCAATTGGCAAATTTTGTGGCTCTTGTTTATGTTATGAATATTGTTTACTGCACCTTTGCACTACCTTTGCTCCACAATACTATTACCTTGATAGCAAACGCAGGTATTTTGATTTTGACAGGTTGCATAAAGAGATTATTATCATGCCTATGAAGATGATGTTGTTTATTGACATGTGACTTAAAAGAAGCATCTATATGGCTGAATACGGACTTACAGACACCAAGCTCGCAAAAACAGAAGCCATGCATGAATAAAGTGCTCCGTTGCAACTGCATCTGGGTCAGAAATCAGTCGAGGTGTTGGTGGCTGCACTGATGAAGCTGGTTACAGATCAGATCCAACCAGCAGAGGCAACAGAGACAGGAGGCTGGAGCCAGACCTGGTGTAGCTCTAAATATCTAACAGCTGTCAGGAAATGAGTTACACTGCAGGATTTCCATTGAGTAGTAAAGTAAGTACACATGTGAAACCTTACAAATGGTGCAAGTATGGACTTTTCCTCCAGCTTTAAGCAAATGTGTATAGGTGGTGTAACAGCATGGCTCTGCAAAATTTAAAACTGGCGCCCCCATCAGGCAACTGTTTAAACTCCAGACTCCTCATCCGCTGCACTGCTGGACAAAGACAACTAACTCACTAAAACAAAAGAAAAACCCTGATACGTACACTAACATACAGTCCGCACAGTTGTAACACACACTCAGTATTTACACACACGTACGCACATTTACTACCTGACACAAAAGAACAGACATAACCAGGTCACCTCTAACAGATATTTGTCTGTTTTACAGTATTTACAACGCAGAGTTACATATGCAGCATTAAACAGCAGAGTACGCTTTACAATATGTGTGTGTGTGTGTGTGTGTGTGTGTGTGTGTGTGTGTGCGTGTGTGTGTGCGTGTGTGATTGTGTGTGTGTTCCTCAGACCTCCACTGCAGGGTCTGACCCCAGTCCCTGAGCCTGCAGAGCCTCCTCTCTCTTCATCTTCGGTTTCTCCGTCCGTGTGTGCCACACCAGCACCTACAAAACACACACACACACACACACACACACACACACACACACACACACACAATGAATGGACATAAAATCAAACTAGTAAATCTGAAATTTAAATTAAAAAAAAGTCATCCTCAAATCTCTCTTCCCTCTCAATTATCTATTTTTCTATAAAACAAAAAAGTAAAAAGTCTTTAAAAATATTTCACATACTGTTGTTTCTTTTAATCTACACTACATCATCTGCTCTAAACTATAATATATGACATTGACTCTTCTTTCCAACTTATACACACATATCATAGACATCTTTCACTCATGCTCTCCCTGTCTCTTTATCTTTATCTTTCTCATTGTCCCTCTCTAAAACACACTCGTACTTTAGAGCAGTTGTCCGCTTTGGGCTCCAGTTCGTCCATGGTAACCAATCCCTGAAGGAGGCTGCTTTCCAGGAAGCCCATTGGTGCATCTCCGTCAAAGCAAGCCTCTGGATTGGCCAGGACCAGCTTGAGTGACACAGCAAAGCCAGCCATGTCCATCGGGAAGGGCCGACTGGGACGCCAGCCGGTATGGAAGCGAATCACCTTAGAACATAAATGCAATATTCTGTATTGGTAATAATTTAGATGAAGTGGTTCTGATAAGACATTAAAAGCAACCAATTGGGCTTTATGAGAAGAGAATTGTTGATACTATCAGACCTCACAGATATCAGCTTTAAAATGCTGTACAGGTGTGTGTGACTGGTGTTTTTATGATGGTCTTTTTTAATTAAGATCAACAAATATGAGCGGGAAAATATGACTGGAAAAAAGTTACAGAGATAGCCATAGTTTATTGAATGGTCAAGATATAAGAAAAAGTTGTGTGTATTTTTTTAAAGCACACATTTCATCTGAGCACGAAAGTTCATTCTTGACCATGAAGCTCGACAAAAAACTCAACTCAAGGTCTACTTACTAGTTTTCTCAGAAGCTTTCAACCGCATCTCACAGTCTTTCTCAGCAGGTGCAGTTTGCTCAGTTGTCATGACTGAAGTTCATATTACAGTGAGTTATCTCCATGACAACAGACACTGCGAGATGCAGGTGAAAGCTCTTCAAAAAGACAGTAAGTGGATTTGAGTTAAGATTTTTGTTTTTTTGTTAAACCACATATTATCTTTTGGTCATATATCACAATATAATTATTTGAAGCATAATCTTTGTATTTTATGGAATTTCTAATGATTTCATATAAAGGACACTAAGCTTATTCTTATTCTTGTTTTTGCTGTGTGTAATTTGGCCAATAAATTCACGTTTTTCTTAAATGAAGCAAAACACAGGCTAGTTATTCCTCTTGGACCTGTTCCTTCAGGTCCACAGTTGACAAACCAGAACATAAAAAGCACCCACCTTTCCTCCTTCAACCACGGGCCTCTCGTATTTCATCCCTCCGACCAGCCCCACCGGCCACACTGACACTCGCTGTGTATTCCTCATCTGAGACAAGACATTTGTTTTTCTTTTTCAGTCATGGCACATTTAAACACTTCATCAGCTGTAGACATCAGTAACAAACAAAGCCAGTCCCTGCTGAGGATCATAAAAATAAACATGTTCACACTCCAACGCCCACCTCTTCAAATATCTGCAGGCTGTATGTGTTATCGTCATCAGCGAAGTAAACCACTCCCTGCTGGTTGTCTCCTCCTGGCTGAGCCCTTCTGTCCTCTCTGAGCCACCGTAGGCCCTCATTCCTCTGCTCGACTCCACGAGGCTTCATCCAGCTGGGGTCACCCTGTGGTGGGGAGTAAGCATTCAGACTGAGAGTTTAAAAACTTTAACTCATAGTTAAATGAGGAAAAATACTGAATGCCAAATTGCAAAAGTCTGCGTTTGATTTGAATTTAAGAGAACAAAAACAGAAAAGACTGATACAATTTTTGTCCCCGCAAATCGCCGCCCTGTCCCTACCCACCTCCTGCAGTTTGCGGTCCTTGGCGGTGGGCATGTGTAGGTGTGTGTAGGTCAGGCCACTCTTCACCAGGAGCTCAGTCACCAGTGGCGTCTTGTGTGGAGAGTCCTCCACCACGATCCAGTGGAGCTGAGGAACATGGAGGAAGGTCTGGGACAGGCGAGTCAGCTCGGCCTTCTGCACCAGCCTGGACAGGGACAGACAGAAATCAGAGGAACGGTGTGTTTGTGTGTGAAAGAGACATAGACAGTAAAAGAGGAGGGTGGAGATGAAGTAGGCGAGTGAGCAGGAGATGAGGTAAAGAAATCGGCCTCTCTTGGGCTACCTTGCGTATGTCGGGGTGATGACAAAGATGGTGGGCAGAGAGGGCTTGGCTGGCTGTTTCTGGGGTTGTTTGGTCGCCTCCGACTTCCTCATCTGCTCCTGAAGACGGTGCATTTCCCCACGCAGGCGAGATATGGTACGGTCTTTAGGCAAGTCGTGCTCTGTGCAGTCGCAGCGCTGACCTGCAAACAGACAAGACAGTTTAACTTTTAACTTTAATTTTTAATTGTAGGTCAAGACTGAGTAAATGGCTGTCTTTACCATTATCTATATACCTATAACCCTACCTACGTACACTGTTGTAGATGAGTGTAGTGTCATGAGATGCCTGATGAACAGTCCGTCGTCATTTGATTTAGTTAACAGTTAATCATGGCGATATTAAGTGTGATTGAATGTGTTTGTTATTTAAATTTGCACATAATTCCACTCTTACGCATTGATTTTCATGAAAATTAAAAATGTGAACAATGACAACAAGGGTATTGTTACTAAAAGGTAATATAGTGGGCATATTTATTCCTGTTGACCCTCACACAGGACATGAATCTTTCATGGAAGTTCAATTTAGTCCTTTTTCTCCATCGTCACACTGACCTGAGCTTATGTATTCATGGGTTAATTGAAGCTGCGTGGTGACCACTTACCAAGCTGCATCAGTGCATAGATGAGGCCCAGGAGGGAGACCATGAAGTAGAGCACAAACACAGTCTTCAGCTTTAGCTTCATCCTCGTTGCCATGGTACCCTGACCAGCTGAAAGGATGACAATATGTGACATGGAAAACATTACTAGTCACAAAGATTTACTCTCCAAGGATGTTTTGATGATTTAGTTATTCTTTTCTTCGTTAAAAATGTGTCAAAATTCAGTTCCTCAACTAGCAGTGAACATTTAGCTAGATAACTAGCTAAGAGGGTTAGCATTCCCATTCAGCAGTATTATTAACCTTAAATGTTCTGTAAATGTAACTGTATAACGTTGAAGCTGAAGGTGGGTTTGTGTACTTTTCCCTGAGAAGGTCGGCTGATATGAATATGCATTTAACTTGATGATCAATCAGTGTTAGCTAAGCTATGTTAGCCTGACAATTTATCTTTTCTTATCATTTTCATGCACTCACCAGAGGCGTGAGATCGTGGAAAATAGCAGCGGTAGAGTTGAGTTATGAGCTTAAAGGTTCATGTCATCTTGGACAGATGTGAGCAAAGGCACCTCAGTGCATCAGAACATCCATTCATTCGGCATAGCTACTGTAGGACATTTTTTTTTCAGCAATATACCAACAACTTCCGGTTTCAGTGCAACACATTAAGGAGTCCCTTCAGAACGTGTACAGCACGAATAGTTCCACATGAATCCTGCACTCGCCAGTTTTTCAAAAACGTTTGCTAATATAATATTCGTGTCTTTTAAAGGGCAAATTAAAAAACAGTTAATGGTTCCTCTAGTGTAGTGTAAGAAAACTATGGGAGTTATTACTGTGGAAGCCCATTTCCTCCATTAAGTCAAAATTATGAGATACCAAGTCAAAATTAGAACTCACTCTCACAATTTCTCCCAAATTATAACTTACTAGCTGGTAATTTTGACTATCTTGTAATTTTTACTTAGTAAAAAGTAAGTCAAAGTTGTTTGCTTAGTGTTTCATAATTGATCTAATGAGGCAAAGCCATAATATTTATTTTATCATGCTTAACCATGCTATTTTTCAATGTCTTTTTCCAGGCAGAAATGATTTGAATCTGTTTAGTCCCGTGAAAAGAAAAATGAAAGATCATCATAACTGACAAAAAACAAAAGGGCATCTCTTGAAATGTCAAACAACTTTCCTTTATTTGTAACATACAAATAAACACTGACAAGGCATAATGACTTAGTTTTCCCTTTCATTGTCGTTTATGGATAGGACAGTGACACTCACTCTCAAACATGGAGCTTTTCTTTTAACATCATGTTTAAAAAAGTGTTTTACCTGTAAAAGGCCAAGAAAGGAAAATGAAGATGGATCCACAACAGCTTATATATATATATATATATACACACACATAGAGAAAAGACCAAGAGAAGGATCAGTCGATTTTGTGAGGGTATGTAACCTTTTTCTAAAATAAAAGCACTCACTGACTTAAAATAAACTGGTTAAGTTTAGGCTCATTTTCAAACTTAAGATATTTTCACAAAAGCATTTTTACTTCCAGTGAGCCATTTTTAAATTCAGCCCACCTGTCTGGATTGAATGTAACAACTAAGCCCTGATCTAGGGTCAGTTCCAACTTTGTGTCATTTATTTTCATGCAATTTCACATTTCCAAGGCATAGGTGTTAAGGAGCTTTTTCTTTTACTGCAACATATCATAAAAACTAAAATCACCTCCTGAAAAGCTGTGGTATCACTTTACTAGTTGTGTTAAAAGTTGAATTTTAGATAACGTTCTTTAAATCAGTTTCTTTAAATACTACGGCATGACACACAAACAAAAGCTGACTCTAGGTCAGAGCTACGGCCAATCCAATCCAGCGACCAGCTAACAGACAACATGGCTGGTAAATAAAACAGATGAGGTTTGATTACGTTTGATTAACCTGAGAGAGAGACTGTCAGTCGGTTGATATACTACCACTATGTACAACATCCTCTTTTTATTGTAACCTATGCAGTACAAAAAAAATGATTTACTGTACTTATCAGAAGGTAGTCTAGAACTAAAAACAAGCAATATGTTGTTTAATTGGTTTTGTTCATGATCAAACAAGCATGAGACACCAATATGTCGTCTCCACGTGCTGAATTTTTTTTTTCGTCTCTACCCAGTCTGAAAACAACCAGAAACTTTCACCCCAGGATCTGGACCTTGGTCAACCAAAAGGGGTTTTTACATTTTGTTCTTGTGTAACAGAGATTATTTCAGTATTTAGGTGTTTCTAAGAAAGTCTCCCCCGTTTCACATACTTTGTCCAGGCATTAATCTGTATGAAATCTCAAATAGAGCCTTGATATGACCTGCTTTAAAAAACATTTCAAAATCTACCAACTGTAGCCCCTTACAGCCACACTAAACAGAGGAATCTTTACATCCACAGTAGTGTAAAGTAATGTCTTTTTACTCCTCCAGCTCTCAAGTAGAATCTGTACAAGCTGACTACAGTCCTGGAATTAAAGGGTTTTAAGGTGGTTTCGAGATGGGGCTTCTAACCCGGCCGACTAGCACATCGAAACTTTCCAAAAATACCCTGAAGGTTTTGTAAACAGATATGGAATCAACAAGATTGAAGTGGTTCTAGCAGCCTTTCTAGGTTGACTAGTAATGTGGTATCTAAAATCCTAAATGGAACTCCTACAAGCATCTTGGCGGCAGATGTACAGTACTTCACCCAAATCTGACAGTACTGACTTTGTGCCAAGACGCTTCAAAAGGAACATCAAACCTCAGCGTTAACATGTTCATGGGAGATTTGTACGAAATATTAAAGTAATGCTATTAGACCCACATGATGATTTTAGATACGTGTTGACTGTGGTTTGTTAAACATTTCTATTATTTTGTCATGCAAACTAATGACGGTGGGCTGGGAAAACAGTTGACGACTTAGGAGAACAAGAAGAAACGACCATAAAAAACACTTTCACTGCTCTGCAATTTCTTCTATCATCCATCCATCCAATCTATGTTCCTTCCTCTAAGTTAACAGCATTCATCAGCTTCAAACGGCCACATACTGAAGTGGTGACTTCTACCAATCCTCCTCCATGTTAAATCAATATGATTTGCTCATGCTAACAGAATATGTAGGAGAAGGGGATGGAGGGTGGGTTTTAGTATTTTTTAAATACAGCTAAAGGTAGCGTCAACATCAACTTGTTTATCATTAGTACCTCTAGGAAACGAAGTGGCAAGCAGGAGTAACGCGGCTGTACAAAGGCGACTAAAGATGAGAGCAACAGAAATGGGTCTGCAGTCGTCAGTCAGCGCCTTTAGGACACGGAGGGAGAACGGAGGGAGGATGCAATTTTACAGAACTGAAATACGGGAGAACACATCATGGGCAGGCGAATCTCCCGTTTGTATCCGTAAGCATGGAGACAAGAAAAATATGGCGGGAAGAAAAAGTGAACATGAGTGCGAATGATTTCATGAACTAAAGACCGCCTTCAGTGAGCCGGAAAACAAGAGTTTCAGTTCATGACATGTACCTCTGATAAGGAAATATGTCTGACCGTTAAAGCAAGTTGAACGTCTGACTGAGCAGGAGGGTCACACTGGGATTATTTTCTGGGTTGGATGCAGATTTACAGATGAGAGATTAAAGTTTTTTTTCTCACTAATTTCACTGGGAGAAAAGAAGAGTACATAATAAGGAAAAAGGCAATCTTGAATGTCTCATCTCATTAATTATAAAAATTAAAGCAGGGGAGATATCTATACATTTAGCTACCACCTGAACAGAGAAGGCGGGTAGTGCCGCTAATGTACTGTAATCTTGGGCCGATGGTGCTGCTAGCTGCAGTGCTTTTGTTACTAAAATAACTTACAAGCCATATGTGCATGTAACTTGCATTATAACAGGTGATATTACAGTACAGCAGGGCTTCTCAGACTGTTTTTCTGGGGACCCAAATGTGAGTGCGTTCAGCCTAATCCTGGAACCCTGGTTCAGTGAAACAAGCTAGCAGTCTCAGGGGCTGTATAACAGAAACTGACTAACTATAAAAATCCTATCTCGTCTGCTTATGAGTCAGTCACATGGTCATTTGAGTGAGGGCATGATTTATCTTAGACTTGAGGTAGTAAGTTTCTATAATACAGCCTTAAGTCAGCAGCCATTTTTGGGTCCCGAGCCTTAGTTTAAGAAGCGCTGCAGAATTGTTCAATACAGTAAAGCAAATTGGGAGATGAGAGCAGGATGGGATGAGGTTCGCTGCAGTGGTAGAGAATGTCAGCAATGCCATAGCTTTGTGTGGCTGGGAACTACTAATTGTCATCATTAACTGGGATAAGAGAATGAAAAGAAAGATGGCTTGGACATTGAACCAAGAAGTAGGAAAGAAAAAAACAGGAGCTATGTGTGAAAGCTCACACTGCATACTGCTTTTGTAGCAGGAATACCCAAAAAAAAACGCATAAATCTCAATCCATAATGCAACATCAATATCTGTAGCCAGGTATTCCACCATCGGTTCGTTTTCGACAGCACTCTACGGCCGTTCAAACTCAAAAATCCCTTGCAGAGTAGCAGGCAGCTCGAGCTTTCACACACAGCCATGAAAGTTACTGGCTTTTTAAACCAAATCGTAAAAAGGCGGAGCCGAAGCGGATCAGTGGCAGCAGCCGCCGCAGTGGCCGCCCCCGTGGGTGTGTCCGGCCGAGGCCTCGCCGTGTTTGGTCCGCCGGCTGAGGATCTCGTAAGAGCAGTCGTCGCCGCAGCAACCGGACATGCTCGGCGAGGTCTCATCAATTTCAAACCTAAATGGGTGGAGAGAGAGAGAAGGTGGGGGGTGGGAGGGGGTTAGTTAACAAGGATGAAGGAGGTCGGAGACGTTTTATGAAATGGGAAGAGTTCTTTTTGGACGTGTACGTGTGAAGGCAGCCAACAACACTGAAACTTCTTCTTCTGCTTTTATAAGCCTGATTTTAACTACATCAATTGCTCACTCACTTACTACATGTTACTGACATCATATTGACTGACTTCATGTTCACACAAAAAACAGTGGGATTAAAGAAGCCCATACTATATATATATATAGTATAATCTAGTATAGTATAATCTCAAATCAAAAAGACCAGAAGCTCTAGAGTAGTGCTTCCCAACCTCTTTGGGCTTGTGGCCCCTTAAATTTGTTCAACATGTTTAGTGATTTTTTTCCTTGATTTGTTTCATTTTCCATTTTCATCATTTTTTGAATAATTTTTAAAAGGCTAACACCTAAGATTATCCAGTAATTTGCAAGAAAAAAAAGAAAATATTAGAGGAAAGTGTTTGTGTTGTAGAAATATGTTTTTTCTGCTTACATATCCTGTTAATAATCTCACGACCCTTCAGACTGAACCTGCGACCCCCCAGGTTGGTAACCACTGCTCTAGAGGGAAAAAACGGAGCTTCGGACACGTTGCATATCTGTACATTAGTAGATAACGCTCACCCTTGTGTTTGTCCTCTTTTCTTTATGCATAAACAGACGTTTTGAAAGTGTGAAGATTCCAATTGTTTTTTGCACCTGAGATCAGCATGTTCACAAAGACCGACTTAAGTGTTCGAAAAGATATACTCACTGTAAAGCTTCTCTGAAGAACTGGTAAGCCCCGTGGTTGTGTTTGAAAACTGTCAACATCACTTTCTTCATCTGTGTACTGGACAGAAAGAGCAAGAGATTGAGATTTAGACTTTATTGTCCCAGAGGGAGATTTGTTTTCACAGCCAGTTCAGCACAAACACACAGATATAAACCCAGCAGCATACAGACAAAGACAACACATAGAGTCTCCACAAATATAGTCATACATCCCAGTACACAACATTGTCAGAGAGGCAGTAAAGAGAGCAGAACATATTTACTTTAGTTTCACATGACTGAAAGACGTCAGACATATTTTCCTTAAAGGTGCCCTGTGGAGTTTTCTTATAAACAAACTAAAGTTGTGTTTACATTCAGCGTTTCTCACCAAAACACATTGTGTGTATCCTTGAGATCTAACAAACGTGTTGAACGCACTTCCTTCCTCACGAAAACATTAGCAAAGTTGATTTTAAATCATGCATTGTTTACATACATGTTTGCTTTGCCTACAGTCAGGGGATTTGTTGACAATAGAAAAGAATACAGAATAACGCTAACCTTATTCTTTAAACCATGTTGTGATAAAAATGTTCAATTACAATAAACGATCATCATTCTTACAACAAGCTCAACGCTAAATGTGAAATCTTGTAGTATAGGACCAAAATGTAAATAAAAAGCTGATGCATATGAGCCATAGAGGCCACTGCAAAATGATAAAATATATATTTTTAGTAGTATTAGTAGAGAATACAACCATTAATCCAGATTCACTTGGTTATTCATACACACTCGAGCCCAAAAGCATCTGAATCTCACACCAAGTCACACAGCCGTGATGGCAGCTGTGGATTTTACCTGTTAGCGATGAGCTGTAGTATCTGGATGAGGAACTTGCCGAGTCCTTTCCTCCGCACTCTGCTCTCTAGCTGCACCTCATAGCTGGAGTCAACACAGCAAGTTAGACCAGATGGGAAAAAAAGTTTAGTAACAAGTGAAGGACATCTTTTGTCCAGCCGTTGTTACTGGAACTTAAATCCACAAACTCATGGATCAGCTCCTTACCAATACAAAACCTCCTCCCCACACTCCACGTCGAATCGGAAGTGGGAGAAGGCCACGGGGGCGGAGTCGCCGTCGCGGGCCAGTAGGTACCACGCCCTCTCGTCGTTCATCTCCTCCCTCTTTTCCCTCTCCTTCCACCCCCACTCGCTCTGCTCGTACCTGCAGCACGGAAAAAGGGAAAAAGGGTCGACTGAGACATGACCCGGCACGCTAATTTTACCCCTCGCATTTCTCCCCCCATCATCAGGCCGCCCTGGCAGTGCCACTCAGGAAGGACACGGTTTCTAAATGGAACAAATTTAGTTTCGACTGACTGGGCGCCATTTGCTAAATTGAACGCTACTCAAATTCTGGCAAAGTGAAAGAAGATAAATGGAAGTAATTTCTCTGCCTCTATCTCATATCTGTCTGCATTGCCTCTGCTCTCTGGTGTCTACTCTCTCTGTAGCCGTTTGATGTCACTCTCCAATTCTCCCTGCACACAAAAGAATTTCTGGCTCGTCTGCACTTCTTCCCAGCTGTTATCTACCATTCAGATCTACGCGAGCCTGTCCATTCATCGCTCTGTTCCTCAACTACACCTTTTAAAAACTACAAAAACAGGAGCAAACAGACTTCTTACAGTGTCTGCATGTTGGCTCTGGTGAGTTCGAAGGCCCACTCCACGGACAGCGGGTTGAGGGAGGTCACTCTCTTGCACTCTATCTGCAGGTTCAGCCTGGACGGAGAAGACAAGAGAACAGGGTCAATGATGTGGAGAACATGTGTCAAGTGAGAGAAAGACTCAAAGAAGAACAGATATAAATACCACCAGCAGAGCAACTCTCGCCTCCATGTAGAAAATCAAACAAGTGTGTATTTCATGAAACACTGAATAAGCCCTTTGTAGGCGTACAAAGCAATGCGTACCCATTTCTGTCGTACTTTTTGAAGGCTGGGAAGGCAGCCAGTGGGTCATCAAGCTGTGAGGAGAAGGGGCAAAATTAGCTGAAGAGACTTTCAAAACAGAAGAACACAGAATTATCAAGTCTCTTTTCCCCTTCCACGCCTAAGTCTTGTGACACTGCACCCCATTGAACCGCTGCTATTTCGGTTTTCAGAGTTAGCTTTTGTTTTCAGATTTATTGAACACATATTTCAAAAGATACAGCGGCTGTGGCTTTAAATTTGCCTCTAGTTTGATTTACCGTGTCTTTACAAAATTATAAAAGGGATCATTTCTGTATAGCTGAAATTATTAGTTGATTATTCCATTGGTTGGTCGACAGAAATCGCCAACTTTTCATAAATCGATTAATCATTAGAGACATTTTTCAAGCAAAAATGCCAAATATTTGCTGGTTCTGGCTTCTCAACTGTGATGATTAGCTGTTTTTCTTTGTCTTAAATGATCGTAAACTGAATATCTTTGGGTTTTAAACTGTTGGCTGGACAAAACAAGATATTTGAAGACGTCACTGTGAACTTCTGGGAAATTTAAGCTGGCATTTTTGACATTTTATGGACAAAACAGTTCAATGAAAACAATAGGAAGATTAATCGCTAATGAAAGTGATCATTAGTTGCACCCCCTTACACTTCTGTATTTTCAAATCAAACTCCTCTTTTACTTGTGAATGCAGTAAAAGAGACTTCTAAGCTAAGCATCCCTCAGGCTCAACTACAGGCTCTGGAGCCGAAATAGGCCAAACGGGGCCCCTACAGGCAGGAACATCACAGGGCTATTAGTGTTATAGCCCCATTAGTCACTCATAATAAGCGCCCCCGGCTTTTCCTTGGCCCCGAGAGTATAGATAGATAATCTCAAATTAACAATACCCTTCTTCTTGCACAGATTATGAGACATTGGGCCCCTGGACACAGACATATGAACTGCGCTGCTGTATTAGGGGGGAAATATAACAAAAATAAATATCAGTTCAGACTTGGTGTCAGCAGATACTTTACATTTAAGGATCAGAATAAAAAACTAAATCAGGACATTCCTACTTTTGAATGAGCCATTTGACTTTTCCAATGTCAAAGGGTTCTAACAGTCAATTCAAACAGAAGATCTGACCCTTTGGGCTCCTGGGCCTGTGCCCGGTAGGCCTGTTCAGTAATCCAGCAGTACCTCTCCTCCATTTTAAAAGGCCAAGGAGAACTTTACCAGGATCTGGTTAAAATGGTGAATACACTATTTGTTCATTTGAAACAATAAGTCTAAGTCCAGATTCATTACTGTTGGCAAGAGCATGAAGAAAAATAAATGCTACTTGGGGAGAATTTCTTGCATTCCTTCTCTGTTGGCACATCAACAGTGGAAAGGGGCGGGAGAGGGAACAGCATGCAACACAAGGGTGCCCCCATTTCGGGACAAAGTGACACAGAAACGTAAGAAGTGTGCAGGCAGGCCTGTTCAGAGCTTGTTGAGGAAGCGGGCTGCAGCTCAGCTCGAGGCAAGCTTTGTTCTCCTCGTTCTTCTCCAGGCTGACTACTAAGGTTTACTGAGGCTCGAGCCCACCTCCAAGCTACAGGAGCTGTCTGCTGTGCGTTCTACTACAGTGGTTCCCAGCCTTTTCTGTCCAGAGTACCCCCACAGCCCTATCAGATGGGCCTAAGTATCCATTTATAATACCCCTTTGATAGAAGGGATGGCTTCATGGAATCTGTGGTATTTTTAGTGGTTTTAGTTTGCATTTGTACTACTGCAATTTGGAGTGAGAGAAACCATGTAAAGTATCTTTACTTTGAGCTTTGTGTTGACAACTAGTCTTTCTGCACTCTTAATCAACTTACAATTGACTCAGGTTGGTGAAAAACTGAGGCATGTCTTGTGCAGTGAGACTACCATAGTTGGTGAGTTATTGTGACAATAACTAGATTTGTAATCTTACTTGTGTGTTGATTTTTCTCCTAAACACAAATATGTGGATATATATTATCAAATCATGATTTCTATCTTTTTCAAATTAGCACGTACCCCCTGGTAACTGCAGAAGTACCCCTTGGGGTACTGGTTGGGAATCGCTGATCTACTAGATGGGTAGGATTTAATAACGTTGATTAATTATGCATAAAGAAACATATGGCACTGTATTTTGGCTTTTCCTGTCATGTGAATATCAATTTACGGGTGTAATTAGGGCAAGGAAGGCATCCCCAGCTTTTGGTCTCATTACATGGAGCCATGTCTATTGCTGTAACTTACCAAATGATAAAAGAAAAACATCACAGCTCACACAATGGAGGTTTTAAGTGCAGTGCTCGATGCAATATGAATCCACTGGAAGGCCTGAAACTGCACGTAATAGGGCCACACGGTGGATGCTTTTATGTGAAGCACTTAACAGTTTCAAAAGTGCATTTATTTTTAAAATGTCGTGCCATTATCAAGTGTCAGAACAAAACACTGAAAATTTGGCGCTTGTTTTTGCAGTCAGCAAGCAGCTAACGCCTCAACTTTTGTTTCTTGAAGAATGATTCCAATTCCTTAAATCATTTCAACTCCCATCTCTCCAAGTGTTCCCTCAAAAGCCCTCCATGCGGCCCACGACGACAGCTACTGCACTGGTTAATCTGCGACCATGTTTACCTTATTGGCTGCGTCCACCTTGGCGCAGACGGCATCCATAGCTGCCCTCTCCTCCAGGCGCCGGGCTTTCTTCTCCTTCGCTCTGTTGGACTTCCTCTGGACACAGGAAACCGGGAAGGGATGGAATGGAGGAATGTGTTGAGATGGTGGCAGACATGCAGGAGAGAAGAGCAAGGACATGGGAACAGATGAGACGGACGGCATGGAAGTGAGAGGAGGTTCGAAAGGAGACACGACATGAGAACAAGAGGTAAAACGAAAGAAAAGAGGGAAAAGATATTTGACATACGTGTCAGAAAACAAAACTATAATTATGAATCCCCTTCTCTATTTCATATGATGAATTCTACATTTAAACTGATTCTTTTCATCTCGATATCCACTGTGGGGATGTGAGTATAATGTAGTGTTTGCTGGCTCTGGTTAGATATACCATTCTTCATTGCGTCTTTAACTAAATCGATTGAAGACGCGTGTAGGCTCTTGTTATAAAATGGAACTGCAGCATTTTGGTACAAAAGCATGAATTTGGCAAACATGCCAGATAACAAGGCATCATCATTCAGTCCAACCCAGGCAGGCTCCAAAGACACGGGACCAGGTAACACACAAAACACATCAAATGCATTTATTAGCTATTCAGCTATTAGCTATTGTTACTTAGTTCATCCAGTAGGAACGGCACTCTTTTGTTAATACCATTTCTATACTCTATAGTCCTTGTTAGAAGCATAACTTCAGGCTAAATTTAAGGGGGGGAAATAAAAAGTATGGAAAGTTAGTTGCACCTGGATTTAGCGGCTTAAGATTTTTTTTTTATTCCCCTATGTACTTGACCTCTAAATACAAATTACCGGTAATACTATGTGTTTCTGTGCAGACCTCATTTGCAGCAGCATTTTGTCACGCAACATCAACATAACAACATGGACTTAATGACCCAAGAACAGAACAAACCTCAAACCCAATGAACAAGCCCAACCAGAAACATCAAAGCGAGACAAACCAATGGAGGTCAGTCATGCAGAACAAACAGTTACACTTATATAGAAAAATCTTATTACTGCTATAAACATGATCATCCTGTCTATAAAAAGAGCAATAGGAAGAGAGAAAAAGAGCATTCATATTCATATCAGTAGCTATTATGACCACCATTTGTGTGTTGCATTGATGCTGATGTTGCATATTGCTCTCGGTGTGGGACTATAGTATTGGAAAAATTCCCTGATACTGATACTCTAATTTAGCCCACTCTTGGCTTGATGTCCAATGCTCGTATCAGCAATGGTGCAGCCATAATTCACACAAATGACTCTGACTGCATCTATGCCTTGCAACAGAGAGAGCGCACACACTTCAGCTGCTATAAAGGTGTTTTGCCCATTACCATAAATAGTGATTATTAGCTGCCTTTAATTATCGACACCTGCAATATATAGAGAAAATCAGCACCGAGTCACTCGCAGCAGAAGTGGCTTGACACTTAACACTTAATTTCAGGGTTTCTAGCAGCACCGTTTCCTGGGGTAACTCCTGCACAGCAGCAGTACGAAAAGGATTAGTCATTTAACCCCAGAAAATAATCTGCCACCATTCTGATAACCAATTAATCATTTAAGTCATTAATCAAGGAGAAACACAGAACATTCTCTTCTCAAATTTAAGGATTTGCTGCTTATCTTGGTTTTAGAAATTAGACACATTTGGGTTTTGGACTGTGGGTCGTACAAAAAGCTATCTGAAGACATTAAATAGACAATAATAATTAGTTGTAGCTTTGTATGCAGCAAAATAATCTTGGGAAGTCCCATGTATTTACAACATGTTAATCAAGTTTCCATGACATGCTTACACTGTAGAAATGATTGATGCTTCAGGGACAAACAATGGCAATGGACAAACAAGTAGGAATTAGCTCAATTATTTAATTAGACCCAGACCTGAGCAGAAGATGTATCAATTAAGGGAAGGAATGCACTAAATTCCCTCTGTACCAAGCACAGAGAGGCTGCAGACTGAGCTGGGACTGTGGAAACACGTGGATTGGTTTATCTGAAGTGAAAGTGGAGGATACACTTAAGTCTGCTTGTAGAGACTAGCTAAAAAGTTATGGATACTAACTCAGCTTTACAGCATGAGCATGAGTGCAGGCCTGGTGGGGGCTGAGAAGTACATTGACATCCAACAAGCCTAAATATATTTAAAAAAAAACAGGTGGTCAAAGACAGCACACTGGTTTTTGGTCAAATGTACACACACAAGAGGTTAGCAGTAACAGCTAGCAAAGCACTCGTCATTAACATGGCATTCCTAAGTGGCTAACGCAGCTAGCACGCTAACAATGGCACAATGAACACACATCAGGAGAAGTTAACTGTGCATAACGGCAAGGACAATGCAGTAACAATGCTAAAAATGCCATATAAAGCTATGTGTACGCCTGGGATAGCGTTATAATGCTATCTGGAGCCAGCTAAATGGCTAACGCAGCCAAATAAGCCCCGGTGCCAACCGACACCTTTAACTACATCAATCCACCATAGTCTCTCTTTCTTTCCCTTCCTCCCCCCTTCCTTCTTTCTTTCTCTCCTCTCACCATCACGCATTTACGAGCCCAAAACATCCACCTTTCATTGTATCACCTCGCACCGACAAATTAAGCAAAACACATACAACTCACCCCCATTTTGCAGCTGTGTCTTATCGATCCCCCTCGAGAAACACACGGCTATTGTCCCTGTGCTTTACTGTTGCTGAGTTATTAGTATCGTGACTACAGACAGAGAGAAGGGGGCCAGATTAATATGACAATGATAGATAGTGTGCTAACGAGGCTAGCTGGCTATAGCACCGACCGATGACTGCGAGAGAAACAGCGGTTAGGCGAAAATTTGATTAAAACGTCAATGAAAATGTAGCTGTTTTTTTTTTCTCTTTAAATCGGATTGCCGCCAAGAGTGCGAGGCTGAATTTATTACAGGTCCCTTCCTTGCCCTTTTCTTTCCTCTCGTCTCCGTCGTCCAACTATGCTGCGTTCACGTGCTCTTCACGAGTTCCGATTTCCGGGACCCCACAACAGAGAGAACACCTACTCCAAAACTTTGGGGAAAGACTGCCCGTAGCCTTTCTGTAAATATTTTGGGGTATTTTTTGAGAAATACGTACCTTGTTTATTTTACGTTTAACAGGTTTGTAATATTTTCGATGTTCAATGACAATCAAAGTTCCTTTCCTAAATATTGCAAAGAGCAGTGGAGGAGGTATTCAGATCCTTTACTCAAGTAAAATTAACAGTAACACAATAGATAAATACTCTATTACAAGTAAAAGTCTTGCATTCAAAGTGTTAATAGCTAAAAGAATGTAAGGATTATCAACAAAATGTAGTGAAAGTAGACTACTCATTATGCAGCAGAATGAGCCGCTGTGAGTGTTAAATTATTATATATTATATTGTTGGATTATTGTTAGTGATGCATTAATGTGTGAGAGGCATTTTAGTATTGTAGTTGGAGATAGTTTAAACTATTTTACACAGCTTTTGGTTCTTTATCCTGTAACAATGTGCATTATATTTTGTAAGGTCATTACAGGTTTTGTATATAAAAACTTAATCTGCAAAGTAAAGTGAAAGTTTAAAGCAGCAGAAAATGAAAATATTGTAGTCCAAGTATTGTACTTACCATAGACATACCATAGACTGTACAGGATTTTAGTAAATGTAGGCTACTTACATTCCACCACTAGCTCAGAGTGTTCATGAAATTGGATGAATTGTTTTTTGTTATCGTTTAACTACTACTATTTTATAAACCAAGTGGTACACTTCTTATGTATGGTTGCAAAGTTCTTAAAACAGCGCAGCCCTGAAAACTGAAAAACTATATTTTTTCACCAAGTCGATACATTTCAAATCATAAATGTCACTGTTTAACTTTACCATTGTATTGTAGATACTATACTTGGCTTATAGTTCATGTTGAGAAGAATTTCCTTGGTTTCCAAATCACCTTTAAGTAGGCCCTACCACATGTATGTATGTATCAACTCAACGCATGTAAATTCCTGACATCAGTACACCCACGTCAGCTACTTCTGATTTAGAAATCGTAGGGACAGCATTGTAGGTTTCCACAGAAAAGGATCCTGGCAGCGGTGGGATTCGAACCCACGCCTCCGAAGAGACTGGAGCCTTAATCCAGCGCCTTAGACCGCTCGGCCACGCTACCATGTCCAAGACTATTCTGTATGCCAAATATCTGTTCGTCAATATTCCGACAGCATTTGAAAGCACCACCACTTTAGCGCGAATATGGTTTCCTTGTTTGGAAAGTGACGCCAGACCCTCAGAGGGCTGGACAGGGTGAAGAGGCACGGATAACCTTTGGCCTTAACAGTCATTTCCATTCTATGACAGAAGATTTTTATGAAGCCATCATAATAACCAACAGAAATGCAGTGGTGGGAGTGAAAGTACATTTACTCAAGTACTGCACTTAAGTACAATTTTGAGGTTTACTTTACTTGAGTGCTTCCATTTTATGCTACTTTATACTTCTACTCCACTACATTTTGGAGGCAAATATTGTACTTTTCAGTCCACCACATTTATTTTGACAGATTTAATCACTATTTACTTTGCAGATTCCAATTATTAATACAAAATATAATCACTTAATGAATTATGATGTATTATTATGGATTTAGCTACCCGGCAGCATATAAAGGAGTTCAAATTGCAGGACTTTTATTTGTAACAGAGTATTTCTACACTGTGGTATTGCTACTTTAACTGAAGCAAAAGATCCTTAAGAGTCCTTATTCCACCTCTGCAGAAATGCTGGGAGTTGGGAGTAACATATTATATGTAACACATTTACAATAATTTGATTACAACAAGCTCAGCGAGCATTTGGAACCCATTACACCCCACGAGCAGTCAGATATTTATTACATTTCACTATCTCTATAATCTTATTTTAATATAATTTCTCTCAGATGTTCTACTCTTTGTAAATCTCATGTACCAGTCACTATTACAGGAATTACAGGAATCTTGCATTTACAGTACAATTGGCATGTACTGTATGCCATATGTGTGTGTTGCATAGACGTCCATAGATGTCTGCAAGTACTGATTTGTGTTGTTACTGCTCCTCTGCACAAGGTTTGAGCAAACTATTAGATATGAATACAGTATGTATTGAGGAGGATACACAATTGGTATGATACACTGTTTGTGGATGTGTTTTAATAATAATGAAATTGAATAAAGACACCACACTAACACAGAACTTACGTTTAACGTCTGCCTCCCTAAGCTCTATATGCTGGAAAACAGAGCATCATTACCTGAAACGACACACTCACATGCACAACTTACAGTAGAAGCAAGCTGCATATATTACAGAAATAACATGTCAGTCAGTCAGAATTGTATTTTACGGTGGATTTTCCCTTTAACACCATATTTTGAGACAAAGTGGTCCAAGCCATCCTGAGTAAAAGTAACAGATTGTGTCACAAAGTTTGAGTCATGCAGTTGGGTAGTTAATTACAGTAAACAGGGTGATACCAATATTTGATGAAATTGTAGAAATGCATGAATAATAGAACAATTTAACAATCATCATAATGTATCCCTGGCAGAGCAGAAAACAATCTTAGACAGCTTTTAGGTCATCATGTAGGAAAATTCTGGGACATACAACAAAAAAATGAATTAATTAATTAAACAAAATATCCTAATTAGTAGAAAAATTCACAGAATCTTCAAAATGGTCCGGGGTGGAGGGCTGCTTGGACTTCTGACCACAGTATTTCTAAAATCCTACAGCTGTAATTATATTAAACTTTGCAAATATCTTTGTATTTCCTAAATCAACAGGTTGCAAAGTGGGGCTTTTGGGATTTCCATTACAAGCTACATAAAATGTTCCCTGGGGCTCACTATAGCAGATTTAAGTCTCTTTTCAGTTATCATCCTAAGGTTTTGGTGTAATAAAAACATCATATGTGAAACATTTTACTCAATTTTCTCAGATGTGGGTCCATTGTCAAAGATGGACTCATCTCCTGCTCATTGCTATTGCAAGAAAATTATTTTTTAAAAAGCCCAGAGGCTGAAAACTATTATCTGAGAAGTAGTTTATCAGAGTGACCACAAGGTGGCGACGTGGAGTGTGAAATCACTCAATTCATACTGCAGCCCTTTATTTCTTCCAAACCTAGAATTACTGTAAGCTCCAGACAGGATAAAAGATGAGTAGCTATAGAAAATATAGGCTTTTATTTCAACTTTTACAGCCTCAGCTTCCATTTCAGGCACTCTCTTCTACCCTTGACTCCAGCTCTTACAAACAAACTGTAATTGGCTGGTGAAGCATAAAAGACACTGTGGTATCTCCCCTCACCCTGCAGCAGAAAGGATACAGCTGCATGTTCTTTCACTGGGTGAGAAAGCAACCACAAAAATGTAGAGGAATACTATATTAAAGGCACGTTATAGGTAAGAACATTATAGGACCAAAGAGTGATTCCCAAGGAGACAAAAGGATAGCATTAAGGTCACTAACAGCCTAAACTCACTATTGAGTACAGAAACACAAACAGCAATGTTGTGATTTTTCTGTGGGGAGGAAATTACATCGCAATCACAACATCTTTAATTTGCACATTTAATAAAGCCTGGTATGTTGCTGGCCAATATATCTATGTAGCCTACACCTTTTATCTGCTCTAGAGCTGCAACTAATGATTATTCTCTCGAAATGTCAGAAAACAGTGAAAAATGCCGATCATTATTTCTCTGAGCCCAAGGTGACGCCTACACATTTCTTGTTTTCTGTGACCAACAGTCCAAAACACAACGATATTCAATTTATTATCGTATATTATAAAGAAAAGCAGCAAATTTGAATGTTTGACATTCTTCAAAAATGATTGAAACCATTAATCATAATCATTAAAACAGTTGCTGATTCATTTTTAGTGAATGAATAATCTTTAACAGCTTAATGCTTTTGCTTTTATCTATATGTGTGATTGGTGTTGACAGTGCCCCTCCCAAATCCCAAACAAGTCTATTTGTATTTCTATTAATGGAGTTACTGGAGATCAGATTGTTCATAATGGTTTTTCTAACAGGGAGTTCGACCTCTCTGGGGTTGAGGTGACCCCATATGGAAAAAACATCATCATGTAGGAGAACAGACATGTGCATTTCTTTGTCTGTGAATGGTCTTTTGGAAAGCAGAAAGAATACTTCATACATAGCCCATATAACACATAAAACATGAAATATTTTTTCTTTTTTGGTATAATAAAAATACTTCATGGTCAAATTTGACTGTAATAATGTCAGAAGAAAAGTTAAAGAAGGGGGAAAAATGGTTGATCTTGTAGTTATTAATATTATTTTTTCACATACAGCACCTGGGGTCTGTGGGACCCCAAAACAAAAGGGTTAAATATTACTCTACATATCACTGACTCTGATTGTGAGTTCTTGGTTTGTTGGGATATGAGATGGCCACATTATACACACTTTTTCATAATGCAAATAAAGGCCTTGCATGGGGGGGGGGTCCTCTCTCTCTCTCACACACACACACACACACACACACACACAGACACACACAGACACACACACACACACACACACACACATACACACACACAAACACACAGACACACAGCAGCCCTCCCCAGCACGCAGATGGCCCAGTCTCTAAACCCCGCCTACAGTCTTTTGTCTTCAGGGAATCTGTCTCTCGGCTGTCGGTAGAAAAACTATTTATTTCATGTGTCAGTAGGGGGCGCGACGAGGCTCTGAGAGTCTGTACAGAGGCCTGATGCTCATTGTAAGAAGTCTGTTTTTGCCTACAGCCCAGACACACTGACACTGACAAACATCAACACATCAACTCATCATGCAGTTGAGACTCTTTGTCTTTGACGTTTTCCTGTCTGTAAATATGTAAGTATTTAAGACTTTCTGTACATTCTCTTTGGAGTGATGGTGAAATTCAAGCCACCCACACATATACTGGCATACACACACACACACACACACGAGCAGAGATCCCTCTCTTCAGCTCAGCAATGCTGTGTGGTACTCTCTTGTTCTCTTGCAGACCAAAGATAGATAGAGAGAGAGAGGGAGAGAGAGAGAGAGAGAGCAGGAGTGAGGAGAGACGGAGAGGGGAGGAGGAGGAGAGAGGAAATCAACAGATGCAGTGTGGAAAGGATCAGAGGAGAATGGTGGATGAGGATGAGGCCTCTCTCAACACGGCGAGTCCTGCAGCACAGAATTACAACACATAGACTGGACATCCACCCTACATTGCTATTCTCCTGAGATGAGATGCCTGTACAGGATGTCTATGGCCTGAAAAATGTCTGTTATCTGTCTCCTGCAGTGGCATTTCTTTCAGTGGAGGCTTTTTGCCTCATTTGATAATCTACTGTAAATGTTGTATCATGGGCTTTTCCACCCGAGTAACAATACAATTCCGGTTTTATTCATAGTTATACTGAATATTAGCACAAAATATCTGCTGCTGCCATTCAAAAGTATTGATACAGAGGATGTTTATTGCTCTAGCAGGGGTAGGGTGGTGAGAGAAAGGTATATCAACAACTGCTTGCCACATTGCCATTCAATTTGCTCTGGATATTTACTGTATGATCACTAAAAGATGATTCCTTGTGATTTTAGTGACTCACTGACCTTCCACTAGCTCCACCTTCAGGTAAAACTTTCGTCTTTACCAACACTTTGATCCATCCTTGTGTCAGACTATATAGTGTATACTAATGTCTTGGCAATCAATGCATAAAAATAACATAATGAGTTGGCACTGGCAAAGGCATCATTTCACTGTACCTCTATCAAGGTGAGTATTGCAATACAGAACATTTAGACATACATGATGGTCCTACTATATGACAGACACTGCTTAATGAATACAGCAAGAAGAGTTCATTCTATCACATCTGATTCTAGACCGTGCATCTCCTGAGATAACAGAGAAAGTCAGAGGATTCATAGGAGGGAGGGATGGAAGGATGGGAGTCAGAGTGAGGTGTAAGGGAAGGAGGGAGACAGCAGAGGAGACAGACATTTACCTCGACAAAAGTGAGAAGAGCAGACAGACAGACAGACAGGCAATAGGAAGGAATGAGACAGGTGGAGAGAAGAGGGAGGAGGAGGGGGGTGAGGAAAGAAGTGGAAACAAGAGTGAGCTAAAGGGAGAGTGGGAGGGACACTCAGTTCTGAAAGATCGAAGAGAAACTGAGCGAGAAGAGGAGGGAAGGGAAGGGACAGGGGAGAGAGAGAGGGAGTGACAATGGAGAGGAGGACAGAGGAGGAGGAGAGGGGAGGACAGAGAGAAGAAGAGGAGGAGGATGAAAGGAGAGCTGAGAGGTGAAGGGAGGGAGGGAGGTAGGGGAGAAATGTAGCAGTTGTTCATTAGTGAGGATGTGTTAGGGACTGGAGGACTGAGCGAGAGGAGAGACAGTGGAATGGTGAGTTTCATGGACACTGACTAATGAGAGGAGAGGAGGGAAGGAGGCGAGAGGAGAGG